>JAOSBL010000003.1:29024185-29049222 GCA_027568915.1 Erythroxylum roraimae | reverse complement strand
ATGCCTTTTATTGAATAAAACAAATTTTATACAATTAAAGTACAACCATAAATTGGCTGCAAGGGCATAAACCAACAGGAGTATGCGGAAGTCTTTTAGGAATCGATCGAGCTTCTTCCAAACTGCCAATACAATCACCGGATAGTGCTGAAGGAAGGAATTGAAGCCATCAATGTCTGACCGTTTAGATACTCAGGAGTACAGAAAGATATAATCGAACAATCAGTTCGGGATCTCATGAGGCAAGGCTTCATCCAACAGAGTTACGGGCCGTATGCGTCACCAGTGGTCTTAGTTAAAAAGAAGGACGATTCATGGAGGATGTGCGTGGATTACAGAGAGTTGAACAAACACACGGTGAAAGATAAGTTTCCGATACCGTTGATTGAGGAATTATTAGACGAATTGCATGGGGCTGGGTGGTTCACTAAACTGGATCTACGCTCTGGATACCATCAAATCCGAATGTAGCCGGAAGATGTGTCGAAGACCGCATTTAGGACGCATGAAGGTCATTACGAGTTCCTCATCATGCCGTTCAGTCTGACGAATGCTCCCTCGAAGTTTCAAAGGCTGATGAACGAGCTGCTCAAACCGTATCGACGCCATTTTAGTTTGGTCTTCTTCAACGATATCTTGATATGCAACCTGTCGTTGCAGCTACATGTTCTACATATCTCAACAGCAATGGAGACATTGAGGAAGAATCAATTATTTTTAAAAGGTAATAAGTGTGTGTTTGGAGCGAGATAAATTGAGTATTTAGGTTATACGATTTCAGAGATGGAGGTCGCCATTGATTATCGAAAGGTTAAAACGATTGAGGAGTGGCCGGAACCTACAGGGATTAAGGAGCTCAGAAGATTCCTAGGAATTACAAGGTATTATCAGAAGTTTATTAAAGGGTATGAGATGATTGCTAAGCCATTAACGGAATTATTGAAGAAGGAACGTATGATGAACTGGGAATGGCAGGGTGAAGAATAGAAGGCCTTTGAGAAATTAAAAAGAGCTATTACTTCAACACCAGTGTTAACATTGCCCGACTTCTCAAAGACATTTGTAATTGAAGCAAACGCCAGTGGACAGGGAATAGGAGCAGTATTGCAGCAGGAAGGCCATCTTATAGCGTTCCTCAGGAAGTCGTTAGCAAGAAGACTCTGTGGGTTGTCAACCTACAAGAAGGAGTTTTTGGCGATAATCAAAGCAATTAAACACTGGCATCACTACTTGAGCTGTAAGCCATTTGTTGTGAGAACAGACCATAGGAGTCTCAAATATTTGTTGGAGCAGAGGCTGACAACTCCACTCCAGCAATCACGGCTTCTAAAATTGCTTGGCTACGATTTTAAACTACAGTTCTCGAGTGGGAAGGAGAACAACGCTGCAGATGCCCTTTCAAGAATCACAAGTGCGGAAATAGTGATACTGTCGGTAACACAGCTACACGGTGAATTATTGGAAGAAATAAAAAAGAGCTGGGAAGAGGATCAGATGATGCAGGAAATAATAAGTAAATTGAGAAATGACACACTGAAGTCTAGTGTGTACGAGTGGAAAAATGGACTGTTGAGGTGGAAAGGTCATTTGGTGGTTGGTAATAACAAGGCGCTGAGGCAACAGATAATCGGAATCATCCATAATGAGGCGATGGGGGTCATGTTGGGGTGGTGGCGACAACAAAGAAGATACAAAATATGTTCTTCTGGAAGGGATTAGCAAGAGATGTGCAGAGGTATGTCCAGAACTGCATGAATTGTCAAAGAAACAAATACGACAATTCAGCATACCCGGGGCTGCTGCAACCGATTAAAATTCCGGACGGAAGCTGGAGGGAGATCAATATTGATTTCATTGAAGGACTACCTGTATCTAAAGGGAAATCGGTGATTCTTGTGGTTGTTGATCGGTTCACTAAGTACTCCCACTTCATTTCGGTGAAACACCCCTATACTGCTTGTGAAATCATGGAATTGTTTCTTAATAACGTGTTTAAATTACATGGGATGCCAGAATCAATTATCAACGATAGAGATCAGATTTTCATGAGTAAATTCTGGCAGGAGCTACTGAGGTTACGGGGAGTGCAACTCAAATATTCCACTGCCTACCATCCTCAGACCGACGGTCTCACCGAAGCAGTAATCAAAATCTTAGAGACTTATCTGCGGTGTTTCTGTAGTGAAACTAATCAACGGTGGAGTGAGTGGTTATCGCTAGCGGAGTGGTGGTATAATACCACATATCGGCCATCTATCGATTCCACACCCTTTGAGGTGTTATACGGCTACCCTCTACCAGTGTACACGTCGTATATAGTGGGGGACTCGAAGGTGACAGAAGTGGAGCAAGTTCTTGAGGACAGAGAAGCAATGATCAACGTAACGAGGTTCCACTTACAGAGAGCTCAAAACAGAATGAAACAGTATGTTAATGCCAGACGTTCGGAGCGTGAATTTGAAGTTAGGGAAATGATGCTACTCAAACTTCAACTGTACAGGCAGCACACTCTACAGAGGAGGAACAATCAGAAGCTGTCTCTCCTGTATTATGGGCCACACAAGGTGACGTAGAAAATGGGAAAGGTGACTTATAAACTCGAGCTACCAACAACTTCCTTGATACACCCCATGTTTCATGTGTTACAATTGAAGAGAGCAAAACTGGATCGGAATAGAGTCTCATCAGCTTTGCCAGAATTTATCACCCCTGTGGAGCGAATTCCTGTAGCGGTACTAGACAGACACATTGCAAAGAAGAATAACAGGGCAGTAACTCAGCTGTTAGTGCAATGGTCTGATGGAGGAAATATGGATGCAACTTGAGAATACCTCTTCGATCTTCAGAAACATTTCCCGGAAATCAATTTTGTGGACAAACATGTTAAGGAGAGGGGAATTGTTACAGAGAAGAGTGAAAAAGACGATACGTAATAATAATAAACGTCAGAAATAGTTATCGACGTTAGAAAAAAGGCAAAATGCAACGTTTAAATAAAGGGTCTAGTGTATTTAAGCTGGACGTAAGACTAGAGTATAATAAATTTGTATTAAAGCCGGATACTAACGGCTTCAAAGGTATGAAAGATCTGTGTGTATGAATTCTATTCTCTCTCTATATCAATGGAATCTATGTTTCTCTCTCCCTTTTGATATTTTCATTCTACATCTTCGGACAAAATCATAACAACATATACACATTCCGTTGTCCATTTTTAGTACACAACACTCTATGGCATCAGTGCCCGCCCTGGGCAAGGCCCATGACGAGAAGGAGTCCTCCTAATTCATATTTTGGCTTTTGACTCCTATAGTATAAAACTAATTCACTCAAAATTGATTTAACGTTGATGATGTTTTGAAGGGTAAACATTAGATCAGGTAGTAGGTACTTCAAGATTGCAAGTTCCAAGATTGCAGGTTACGTAGGCTGCAGGTAGAGGTAGTAATAAATAATTTTAACGTTAGTGATTTTTGACGTTATAAGTTAACGTTAGGCAAGTTTATTTAACGTTATAAGTTAACGTTATAAATTAATGTTATAAGTTAACATCTTATGCCTATAAATAGTTTTGAAATATTTGAGTGTACTTTTACTTTCTAATTTTTTTCATTTTCATCAATATATGTATTTAAAGTATTCTAACTCAAAAATTAGCAGCAACAAATTTTACGATTCTGTTTTTGAGTTCTGAGTATAATTTAAAGGTAAAGTTTATGATTTTTTAATGTATTTTTGCTCTTTGTTTTTTATTTTTAATATTAGCTATTAAAATTTGCTATTTATTTTTTTTTTACTCTGTCACAGATATAATACCATTTATATATCTTTATGATATATTATGAAACTGTTGGAGTTTGGTTATACCTACATATTTCTTCCAGTTTCAAACATGTAAAATTAAGTATATTGTCGATTTATTAAAGCCCTTTTTTTTATTTTATCCCAGGTCTATAAAACGATAGGAACGGTTCTGTATGGCATGTACCGATCCAGATTCATGTTTTAAGAATTATTTCATCAGAATTTAGAAAAAAGAAAAGGGAAACTTGTAACGTTCACGTGACCAAGAGATTGCGACTGATCAGAAACCAAAGCTGACTTGACAAGCTCTTAACTATCAAAACTGGAAAGAAAAAGTATGTAATCTTGCCAACAGGAAAATGCTCTGTATGATTTTATCGGTATGTATGTCTAAATTCAACCTTAAAGGCTTATGTTGTCCTTATGTTGTATTGTAATAACAAATTAAATAGTTCCTAACTTTTTAATTTTTTCTTAATTTAGTGTCATTTTGATAAATCATATTAAAAAGTTAATTTCGTCATGAATGCCCGTGTATTAGTCACATCAGTAAAAATAACATTTTAACTTGATTTGTCGGGACTACAAAATGGTTAGTCACTAAATTGAAAACGTTAAAAAGTTACCATCGTTTTAAATAATATTAATAACATTTTAAACTTTTTGTTAACTCTAAATATATTTTTATCATTATTGGTTTTGTTACCTTTATACCATATTTCAAAGAGCAAAGAATACTATTTTAATAAAATAATCATTTACTTCAAATTTTTGTAACACATTAATCTCAATCAAATATTAGGGAAAGTCATAAAAAGAATGTGTTGAACAGGAATAGCTCAAGTAAATGTACCCAAGTCAAGACGAAGAAACGAGAAAGGATTGCGGTCCACAATCTGCATATCTATCCCAGCAAATTCAAGATGGATTTGTTGGACTTATCATTAATTTTCACATGCTCATCCGTCTTTGACCAAACAACGACGTTCCCTGCAAACCGTGATTCCTGGTCAGACGCAAACGTCTGAAAGCAAGCACATGAAAGTCTTCTAGGGTTCATGTATGCTTTCACATTATACCTGAGGAAAGAATACCTGTTTAACCCTAAGGCACGTGAGTTGATAAGGGACTTTTTCGGCTTAAGTGAAGTCGTGGGTTTAAATCTCTTTTATATATGCAACTATTTAAAACTTGGAGCCAAAGTTTTATCTTCTGCAAGAGACCTACCTAATTCGAGCGGAGATTAATCTGTATGTAAATAGTTTAAAGGTGTCTTCCTATAATTAACGCCCTCCTTAGACATTTGGCAGGCAACCCAAAAAATTGAACATGTAATAAGAGTCAATGCACCCTGTTCCTTTCGTTTTCAGATGCATCATTATCACATTAGCTGGTGGTGATTATTAGTGCCTGCCCTTTTGGACTTGTTTTACTAAGAACGAAAAGCAATATATACTTATATATAATTACTAACTTCTTATTCGTTGTTTTAGTTAACACAATTAATCTATTTTTTCATTGTTTTAAAAACTGAACCGATTCGGCAGGTTTAACATTAAAAACATTACACTGGCCATCTTTTCGATTCTATTTAGTTTAATAATTTTTGTTATTAAAAATCGATCAATTTATTAATTAATTGGTCAATTTTTGTAAACTAATAAGTTTTTATAAGTCAAAATAGGCCGATTAATTTTTATTTAATGTTCTTTTTTTAATTAAACTTTAAAATTTTTAATGGGTGAAGATAATCTTCTTCGATCATTTTTTAAATTCTTTAATTTTATTCAATCTTAACTGGTTTTATGACGGTTTAATACTAGTTGATCCTTTTAAATCTCAAACCCTTTATCTTATCGGTTTAACTTCCGGTCCGATTTTTAAAAAATTGATTTTTTTTATAGACTCAAAAGATTCATGTTTGATGTAAAAAGATAATTTTTTTCCTCATATCTTAATGAAAATTAAAGATTTATAATATGTGAAAAATAACATTTTTTTTTTTACATCTTTATTTTCCATAAGAAAAGACTTTATAGTCAGACCGTTCCTTATCAAATGGGATTCTTTGGAGATTGTTGACTGTCTAAAGTTTTTATGGGGGCTGTGGTCAAAGTTATTATTTTCTTGTCCCTCTATGTTCTGCATTCAAGTGAAGTTTGTTTGACAATAGATATAAGGCTATACACACCATAAAGACTCACATAGAGCTCTGCGTATACCTAATTAGTGCTAGGGAAGAACTTCAATTTCCCATTCCTGAACGGGTTGAATCTTAAGGATGTTTGGTTTGAAATTGAATTATGGGACATTTGTACTCTAATTTCATCTAGATGAATGAAGAAAAAGAAAAGAATAACTAGTGATTATTTAAGGAAAATATGTTTTTTTGAAAAATAAATATTATCTCCTGCGTAATGCAATTTGGTCATTAAAACACTTTTTAAACCTTCTTAAATGTCTTTTTTTTCTTTTATTATGAAATTATTATCATTTAATAGTTGTTAATACTCAAAGAATTCTTAATTTTATTGAATTTTACAATTATAGTTTAAATTTTAAAAATTAATAATAAAATACTTTACTTTTATTTTTTTTATAAAAATAGCCTCTCTTTATTTTATGTTATAAAGTTAATTATTAATAGAATGTTAGAACTTTTAATCTTTTTATAAAAAACTCTTTATTTTATATTAAAAAATTAATTAATAAAAGGATGATCGAATTTTTAATTTTTGGTCTATGATGTAATTATGACTATTATTTACATTGTATATTTATATATAAATATTAAATGTATAGATATTCTTGAGATTCTACATTAAGAGAACAGTGCACTTGATCGTGATTAGCTATCAATTAGTGTTTTGAAACCTGGACCGGACTTCGAACCGGAGGCCTTATTGGTCACCGGTTTGATCAGTTCGATCGGTTCAACCACCGGTCGAATCGGTGTGACGTCATAATTATGTAATAATTATATTTAATTATATATAATATTAATAATTTTAAAAAATACAAAAATATACCCAAAAAATAAAATTAAAATTTTTTTTATTTAACCAGTGATCAGACCGGTTCCTGGTCAATTGACCGGTTTTGACCAGTTCTCACTGGTTCAATTAAAAACCGGTTTTTAAGAATGAACCGAACTAGATAATTGACCAGTCACCAATCAAACCTGTCGAACCGACCTGTCCGATCCGATTTTTAAAACAGAGCTATCAATGATCAACCTGATTGGTTAGCTACGTCCAAGTTCTATCCTTGGAAATGGTCAAATTTGATGAGTCTCTTGGACTGTTGGACACGAAGCATATAGAAATATTTCAGGCTTTCCCTGGGAGTTGATGATGACCACCAAGTGTTAAATGCAAGTCTTTGGTCAAAAACGCATATATATATTTGCTTAGGGGGTACGTACAACTTGTAGCTAGGGTCCACTGTTCATGGAAGATAGTGCGTCGTAGAAACCTAATTACCCGTGGAAAACTACTGGTTCAGAACTATGCGTGTGTACGTGAGTTGTTCTTAGTCAACAATGTTAATATATATATACAAATACTACTTACCAACTGCATTCACGTCTTAAAACTGGATTAACTGTAGTTTTCCATTATTAATGATTGCTTGTTTGGTAAGGAATTAAGAGCTTAACTTCTCAACTTTAGACAGTGCTAGGTGAGAAGATGGAGTCCGGATCTTTTGTCTAATATTATGATATTTTATTCTGTCCTATAAATTTTAGCTACTTATTTATGCAGATCTCGCGTTTATTTATACGGGACCCACGCGAAACTCGCATAAATAAATGGTTGAAATTTATTGGACAAAATAAAATACTATAATATTAGACAGAGGATCCCATCCTGAGAAAACGATGCATATATACAAACATTTTGTTACAGATTTTTCAACCTCCTAATGAAAACAAACATCAAAGTGTTGTAATTGTAGGATCAGTCAGTTTTACTTGAAGCGAAGACATGTTTCTTACTTCATCTTGCAATGAAATGAAAGTATTAACAGTTGCCTTAAGCTTCGCAGAACATGTCTTAGCAGGAGGGATGGACCGAAGAAGTCAAAACAACTTTAACTTGTATATATGGAGAATCATGTCAATCTTATTAGAAGTTCAAATCGTGGCGGAAAAAAATTAATTTTCCCAGAACGTGGCATTACTTATAATATGATATAAACAGTACAAGGAACATCGTGAGGGAATCTTAATGAAGAAGCAGCCGTCGCCGTCATGGCTGGTGGATGAGATGCCAGGTTACCTAAGTAGTAGCAAGCGGGGTAAAATAATAGTTGTTACATGTGATTATTAAAAATTCGAACTGGTTCAATCAGTTGAACAAGCTAATTTTTTAGTTTAGTGTTCAATTTTTTGGTTCGATTTACTTTAATAAATTTTGTTATTAACAACCGATCAATTTATTAATTAATCAGTTAATTTTCGTAAACTAATAAATTTTATAAATTAAAATAAATCAATTAATTTTTATTTAATAGCCGTTCTTTTTAATTAAATTTTAAAATTTTCGATCAGCAAGAAAAGTTTCCTTCAATCATATTTCAACTTCTTTAATTTTATTCAATTTTTAACCAGTTTTATGACGATCTAATATATACCGATTAAACCTTTAGTTTTACTAGTTTAATTTCTAATTCAATTTTTAAAACATTGGTTACCTATAGTTTAATTTAAAACTTAAAATACTTGTAGTTTAATTTTAAAATTTTATGTTTAGAAGAAATTTTTTTTAATGCTCTCGTTAGAAAATGAAAATTTGATATGATACGAATATTGCAAGATATACCAACTCAAACTAACTTTTAAACTCGTATTAAACTAATTAAATTTGAGTCAAATTAATAATTAATAATAGTTAATGATAAATTTTCTAACCAAATATTTGATGAAAAATAATTATAGAGATTTTTAGGAAGTTTGAATTATATATGTTATAAAATAGACTTTGCATATCACTTCATGAAAAATTAAAGAAAAAATCTCAAATTATTAGTTAGACTTGAATTTAATTAGTTTGGATTGAATTTAAGAATTAATTAAAATTGTCATGTCCATAACGTTTGATTGGTGAACATATTATTCATATCATAAGCGTTTTACCGTAATTTTTAATAGAAATATAAAAAAGTAACCTTTCTAAATAATTGAAAATTACAAAATTAAATATCAAAATTTAAAGATTAAATTAAAAAATTAATTAATCCATATATAACGTTTTCTCTTTTATATTTAACCCTTGACCTAATATTCTTTTGTCATGCATGTTAGATGTTTGTTTACTATTCTCTGACCTAGTACCGGGTACATCTTGCATACATCCTCGAATACATTATCCAATGTGTGTAAAGGATGACGTCATCTTTGTAAGCTGACAAACTTATGCGACTTCCAAGAAACAGCAAGTCTTCAAATTAAATTTTCTCAATAGGAATAGTCAAGAGTGTGCAACTTCTTTCTGATTATCAGAGATTTAGGATGGAGCTCTATGTATATATATAGATTTGTTTCTATCCATACCAACGTACACAAGCTGAGAACGAGAGAGATCAGTTCCAAGCTATAATTATGGTGGATATTTCAAGTGAGTGGCTGCAAATCTATGAACAAACCATTCACGAACATTATCCCACATATTCTTCATTCGAGAACACAAGAGTAGCTGCAACTGGATCTGCAGATAGTCTGAGCTCAAGTAGTTCTGTTACAGCAGCAACTAACCATATGAGCTACCACAAGGCTAGTTATGTACATAAACCAATCCGCAGAAGGTCTAGAGCTTCTAAAAAGACACCAATAACACTTCTCAAAGCTAAACCCTCCGATTTCAGAGCTTTGGTGCAGCAGTTCACTGGTTGTCCCAATGGAGCCATCTCATTTGGTAGCCGACAAAAGGGTCCTCTTAACTTGAATTTTCAGCTCGGTAGCGTGCAGAATCAGTGCGATTCATCAAAAGTAATGGCCCCTGTTGGCTATTACCATCAGCAGTCTGATCAAATGCCACGCATAGTAGAACAACCCTGGCAAGAAATCCACCAACGCCTCCAAACTAAGGATCAGTCGTGCATGGTTTCAAAGGAAAGTACTATTGTTAGCCGCGATAGTCAATATTTTCCAACGTTGAGTGAGACTGACTCCATTCCTAACCTTCACGAGGTGTTAGATGAGTTATTCATGGAAGATTTTCGTCTGCACGAGCTTACTGGAGAGTCTTTTCCTGGTGATGATGAAGATTTCTTCTAGAGTTCAATATACTTGATATTTAACAGGTGACCATGAATCATTCTGATTGTATCCGTTGTATCTTAAGTCAGTGTAGATTAGCTATGTCCTTCTTAGATATGGAGTCTATGTGATATGGGTATGCAAGTGAAATAAACTTCCTATTCTTCTCAAGTTCTGAATCAGGGAAAGAAGAAGCAAAAAAGGTTTACATTATATTTAATTTT
This sequence comes from Erythroxylum roraimae, assembly GCA_027568915.1. NCBI lineage: Eukaryota > Viridiplantae > Streptophyta > Magnoliopsida > Malpighiales > Erythroxylaceae > Erythroxylum > Erythroxylum roraimae. The sequence goes on along the minus strand of JAOSBL010000003.1, from coordinate 29,038,935 downwards.
AATATTCTATTTTACTCATGCTTTTTATTTTAATGTCGAAATAAGAAGCACAAACAAAAACAAAAGCTTTGACCATCGAGAAGAAAACAGTAGATTATGAAAATTTGACCCGGAAGTATTGCGTAAAGAAATGTTTTCAGAAATTAAAAAAATATTTAAAAAAAAATGTTGAAGCATAAAAATTTCGTTATTTTGGTGGCAATCTATAAATGAAAAATCGAACTAAGGATCTAATGTTCCTATAAAACCCTAATTTTATCAATTAATATCAATATTTTAAAAATCGGATTTAAACTGATAAGACAATAACTTTAAGGTTTAAAAGGTTCAGACGTGTTAAACCATTATAAAACTGATTAAAATTTGAATAAAATTAAAGAATTTGAAATATGATTAAAAGAGATTGTCCCTACTTATAAAAAATTTAAGATTTAATTTAACAAAAAAATGTTAAATAAAAATTAATTAGGTTATTTTAATTTATAAAAATTGATCCATTAATTAATAAATTAATTAGATTTTACCGATGAAGGTTATTAAAGTAAATTTAAAAAAGAAAGACATTTAACAGTTTTTTGAATTTTTTATAAAAATTGATCAATCAATTAATAAATTGATCAGTTTTTAACTATAAAAGTTATTAAAGTAAATTAAAAAAGAAAGACATTTAACAGTTTTTTGAATTTTTTAATCGTTAAATAATATGACCAAGCCAAAACATTTAGGACAAATATGGAATTTTAGTATTAAATTTACTGTACATGTAAAGACATTGACAATCAGAACAGAGATGACTTGCCAGTTTGGTCATAGTTTGACCATCTCTTTGTCCTTTTCCTACCTGAAGTGCCGGCCACTTCTTGCAGATGTTGAAGTCCTTTACACATTAATCTTCATTCTATTTGAAAATTCTTTCTTATATTTACAATCAAAATGAAGGTTATAAGAAATCTTAGAAAAGATTTTAGTTAAGAAAGAATTTACAAATAGTAAATTCTTTAAATATACTATTTAAAGAATTAGATATTTTAATTAAGCTAAACTTGGATGTAAAGATTGAAAAACTTTATGAATAAATATGAGATATTTAATAAATAAGGATCAATATGAGATATTGGATCTCATTTGAGCATAATTGATATTTATTGTAATTTTAATTAAAGTTTAATTGAAATTAGAATTTAATTTCAATTAAATTACTAAAGTGCCAAAAACTTATTATAAATAGATTTAAACTCTAACGGAGCTAACACTTATTGCTTAACCCTCTTTGTAAAAGTTTTTGAGTTCTCTTAACCTGTACTGTGGATTACGTTAGAGGTTAGACACTTATGCAGCTATAGTGGTTGAGATGGACCAATTTTGGAAACAATTCGAGGGATATAACAAGAAAAGAATCAAGCTTTAAAATAAGGTACGAATTAAGGTTCATACTTTATTATAATTTGTGTTAATAATTTTATATAATTAAGTAATCTTGATTTTCGAAAAATCATAATACAAAAAAACTTCATAATTATTGCGCTGCAGGTGGGATCTGATTCTGTCCTAATTTTCCAACATCTCAAATATATACAACAAAAGTGTCTTGGTGGAGAAGGAACTCTTAATCAAATACGTAATGCACAAGAACACTTTTGGACAATCTTGCATAATGCAAATTAACTTGAGACGTAGTCTCTCTTGTGGTTCGGGTTGAAGAAATGGTATTATCTGTAATCTATATCTGCCTAGTTTTGTATTATTTTTTAAACTTGAAGTAATGTGATTGTTTGAACTCGTCTATATGTTGTGTGTCCAACTCTATTTTTGAGACATTCAGAACTTGTTGACACTTAAATGATTCGTGGGGATGACGAACATGTGAAGACAATATGGATGATGAGTGAATAAAGCATTTTCTAAACAAATGCGCCAGTGTAGAGTGCCACACGCCCATGTTCTCCACTTACGTGGCCGTGTGTAGCAATCTTGTAAGTTTTTGGAACCATGTGAAGAAAAACGTGAAAGGCGAAGGCATACACGATCTTGCACACGATTGTGTTCATGAATTATACGATCGTGTGCAGGGATGAAGCTACACTGGGGGCACTTGCCCCCATTGCCTCCAAAAAATTTCACATGAAAAAATTATTATGTTAAGTTTTGATCCTATGCAAAAAATTAAAATTTTGCTCCAACTAAAATTTTGCCCCCACTCAAAAAAATTTCTGGATCCGTCCTTGATCGTGTATGATGACTGTGTAGCTGTCTGAGATCATGTACATCTGTAAGTGAGGTCGCATTAAAGAGACGCGGTTATCTACACGGTTGTGTATATGACCGTGTATGATGAAAAAAACCTATTTTGTGGCATAAAGGAGAAGATATGAGGAAACAAACATAGAGATAATAAGTAATATAGTATCCTCGTCCTTTTTCAATTGTTTTTGGAATTGGTTTGAGAGTTTGTTAATTCACATATCAACTTTGGTTTCAATCTTAAAATTTTGTGGGACAACTTATAATTGTGAGACGAGATATTAAACTTCGTAGACTCTTATTTAAGTTTAGTAGATTTGCTTTTCGGTTTAGCCTCTAATTTTTTCCTCTATACTAGTGAATTTTTAACGTAAATTTCGAAGTTTGCTTCTTTATTGAGTTTTTTATTCTCATTTTGATGTACTGGTGTAACTTGAAGAGTGTTTTGTTGTTGCTCTTTGGTTGATTTTAGAGAGTTGTATTTATGACAACCAGTACTATATAGAAGAGGAGGAAAAAGTTGTGAGTAATTGGTGGACTTTGGTAGTTATTAATATTGTAAATAATCAACTTATATTTTAAAATAAGACTTTATTTATTGGATGGCAGTGATTACTACAGTTCATTAACTAATCATGTTGTTAGTTCTTATACTAAATTACAAAAGTTGATACTGACGTAATTAATATTTTAAAAATTGAATTGAATATCAAAAGTTCATATATATATATATATAACTCAAATAATTATACTTAAAATAAAATTATAAAATAAAAGTAATGATTAAAATTGTATTTTTAAAAGAGGTTCGTCTTATCATACTCATGTTATAAAAGGTAATTTTATATTGGATACCAAATTATAAATTAACAAGTTATGAAATTGTTTTTTTTAATTATAAACCACTTGTTTAATTTCATACATACAACATAAACCCAACGAACTGAAAGCACGCCATAGACTGAGTTGGAGTTTATGACCTTAAAGTCAACATAATTCTAAGTCCAAACGCACTTATTCAAACGTTGCTGTACTTGGATAACATTCTCTATGAAGATGAATTCTCTTCCTTCACCACCAAATGAATGAGTCCTTCTCGACAATTCCCAAATAAATTGTTGGTGGATGTTTGAGATTAGAGGCGAAAATTGAGCCGAATATTTAGACCGGCCTAATAATTATTATAGAAAGACGTCAATTAAGTAAAAAATAAAAATCATATAAAGTCAGGTCGAGTTGAGTCGAGTTAGTGGCAAATATATTATTTTTTATTGATATAGTTAATTAACAAAAATAATATTTTAGCTTGATTTATATAAATTTTAAAATATTAGTTACTAAATTAAAATTTTCTACAAAATTAGTATTAATTTAAAAAATCTTAAAAGATTAAGCATTATTTAATTCGATATTCCTTTTAAATATGGTCAAGGCTGCTTCTACTAAGTCGTAAGGGATGTAACAAGGTTCAATCATGCCCCATCAAATTAGAGTTTTGATACTAAACTATACATAAGATAAGATTATGATTCATCTGTAATGAAGGGTTTGATGACATGATAAGTAACATCGGGAAAAGAATACAACCTGACATTCATTCGTCAAAGCTGTATTGGGTCACGCTGACCAAGAGTAATGCCAAAAGAACCCAAGTATGCTAGCAATAACTTATAATACGAGAGGTTAATAGTATACAAGCTTTCTATTTAGTTGAATCGAATCTGTGTGTGTTTTGAGTGTCTGATAAATTGAAAATTCATTGCACTCAACCAAGAGGTTAAGTACAATGATTGAACAGCAACTTTTTAATTTAACATTGAATCTATGCATGTTTGATTGTATGAATAAATCTGTCAAACCTCCATTTTTGACCGAAAATTAATTCGATAAGATAAAAGTTTTAAAGTTTAAGAGGTTCAATCAGTATCAGATAGTCATAAAACTAGTAAAAAATTGAATAAAATTAAAGAATTAGAAAAATAATTGAAGAAGACTATTTTTATCCATCGAAAATTTAAAATTTAATTAAAAAGGAAACTATTAAATAAAAATAGATCGGATTAGTTTGGTTTATAAAAGCTAATAGTTTACAAAAACTGATCGATTAATTAATAATTTAATTGATTTTTAACAAAAAAATGATTTTAAACTAAATCGAATCAAAAAATTGAAAACTAAACCAAAAATTTTGATTCGTGCAGATTATTTCCTAAACTAACGATATTTTATTAAGAGTGGACATTAATATAGTGGAAAGACTAGTATACATTATGCTTCTTCTTTATAAAGGAAGTAACTGATCATATATACTAAAATATGAAAATTCTTAAACAAATACATGTTTGTTAAAGAATATGTTCACTAAATTGACCAGTTATAAAAATTTTATATAAAATATTACTTATATATCTATAAAAATGTTCATTAGATAATTGTATGAGTTAATTTTTGACTTGAGATTTTTAAAATATCTTATATACCGATTAATATATTATAATATTATTTAGAAACTATTATTCATTAAATTGACTCGACGTGATAATTTCATATAAAATATTACTTATTTAGCTGTAGCTCATTAGATGATTGTGTTAGGATCCTTTAATTTGAAATCTTATATTATACAAGACTTTGTCTGTCTTAATATTACTAGTAACATACTATAATCATTGGATATTTTTTAGACATTCGGTACTTGTTGACACTTAAATGATTCGTGGCGATAACGAACATGTGAAGACAATATGGATGATGGGTGAATCAAGCATTTTCTAGACAGACATGCTAGTGTAGAGTGCCATATGCCCATGCTCTCTACTTATATGGCTATGTATAGCAATCTTGTAAGTCTCTAAAACCATATGAAGAAGAACGTGAAAGGTGAAGATATACACGATCTTGCACACGCTCGTGTTCATGAATTATACGATCGTGTGTGATGACTGTGTAACTCTCTGTGATCGTGTACATCTGTAAGTGAGGTCGCACTGAAGAGACACGGTGAGAAAAAACCTATTTTGTGATATAAAAGAGAAGATACGAGGAAAAACATAGAGATAATAAGTAATATAGTATCCTCATCCTTTTTCAATTGTTTTTGGAATTGGTACGAGAGTTTGTTAATTCACATATCAACCTTGGTTTCAATCCTGAAATTTTGTGGGACAACTTATGTAGCACCCCAATCCCACCCAACATATGCACGTGCACTATACGGTCACACGTGCACATGCCCGGCAGAATTGGCGTGTTATCTATTTCACCTTCACTTTATCGCATGGCATCACAAGCAAAATCATATATAGCACATGATCTAAAATCCAAAAATTTCCTCATTTCATTTCATAACCCATCATTTACAATGTAGCATTATCCATCATCCACATTTATACAACATCATCCTATGAGCGCTTACAATTCAGTCTACAAAGTATACTACGTATATGAGGAATTAACAAAAGTTAAAAACAAAGACTAGTTCTCTAGTCCCAGCTGACCGATTATTGAGCCATGCCTTTATTTCAAAAGTTGTACGAAAATGCTTCAATACAGTCTTAGAAGCTAAGTCGTCGCTCTCTCGAATATGAAATTGTCAATGTTGCAATTTTGGTGAGTTTTGCGAATTAAGTAGAGTAGCCATCCTCGATGGTTCACTCTTGTCAAACCATATAACAATTGATAATCATGTTACCACATAATTCACATCAACTTGACTATCATCAAGTAATATCATAAAACGCTTTGTACACAATGGTCACATTTCAATTACATAATCCATTCAATTCATCATTTCATTACAATTTTGCTGAACACACTCATCCATAAATTCTTACATCATCACGCAAGAAAAAGTCTCAAAGTATTACAATCATTTACTTTATTCATATCATGTGTGAATGCAATGTTTACGAGACTCACATTCGTTTTTACATTGTTGTGACTGGGTGCCTTTTTCATTGTCCTGTATCTGTTGTGGATACCAGACTCTTTAATACTGTCCCTTATCCGTTAGGGATACAGAGCTCTTTGTAAAAATTGAGCCTTAGGCTCTATCCACAGATATCTGAACTTTAAGCTCTTTTTCACTGGCGACATCAGTTACAACTGTCTTTATATTTCATGCGTTGGAATGAAATGCATTTCTCAAATTCACGTATCACATTCAGTCTATTACATTCGCATTCATTTTTTCAGTCACCGTAATCATCGAACTAGGTTTGGCATTCAACACTAATGTCGAGAATCAATTATTCACATTCAAGTAGCATTTTCAATAGTTTTTACATGTATCAAATGCCTCAGACAAGTATAGTCCTGTATTTAGTACGCATTTATCACATATCAAATTCAATTCAGTAATAAACAAAGCAAATTAAAGTGAAACCATCTTAGGTTACTCACAATTGCTCCCTTTTTGCTTATTGCCTTGAAGTTCCGGCAATATCTGGAAGCGTTCGCTCTACTTGCTCTTCTATATGCAATCAAATACAATTTCATGTTACCACATTGTTCATGTAACTGAATATGCATGTTTGTAAATGTATCATGTAACATGCATGTTCAATGACATATGTCCAGGTATACTTCTGTAATAAACTGATGCAAAGATCAATTGTACTCCAAATGTGTCAAAATTCATACACTCATTAACTATTCCAGCTTTCTTTTTCACACAGACTTTCGAGTCTACTTTACATGATCATTATGAAAAGGAAAATGGTGTATTTCTATAACACTTTCTTTTAGAAAATTGTTACCCTATGCCTTAAGTTTTTAATGACACCAAGATTATACAATTTGGTCATTATTATATGAGTTATGCTCAAAATATTACAGACTGAGTACATTTGAAATTTTGGTCAGGGGATGATCATGCATTCAAAGTTGTACAACCCATATCTCTCAATTCTAATATCCAAAAATTAAAAACTTTATACCAATTGAAAGCTAAGAGAATAAGGTACAACTTTTGTGAAGACACTTTTGTCTGATTCGGCATACATCAATACGGTTTATTCGATAACAATAGTATATAATTTCTGTCACTAGTAGTGCTACAGCCTAAGTCAAGACTCAATTTCAAGCTAAATTTCATGACCCTTAAGGGCATAATTCAAATTCAATTTCTTTTAAAAATTGTAGCTAAATGACTCTAGTTCAATGTAAATCAAGAATCATCTCATTTGGAGATCTACTGATCAAAATATAATCAAAATATCGAAGTATGTTCAGTAAAAATACTCTAATTCATATTCATACTTCAAAAACCAAAATCATACACGCAAACCATCACCTTCTACTTTGTCTCTCTACTGTAATTTTGTTTTCATGAGCAGTAACAATTCTCAACAGAATTTATATCCTACTTTTCACGTCTTTCCGTAGCTAACAACTTCATAAACTTTCATTAAACTCAAAATTCAAGATTAAACATAAACATAAAAAATAAAACTTATATACGAACGTCACCATTTTTTTTATTATTATTATATGTTCTATATTTTTTATTAGAATTATAAACTTAGTTTTTATAGAATTAAATATCTAAAATCTAATTCCTATAAGAATATTCAATAAAATATTAAGATATATAATATTCATACCCTTATAATTTTTTTAAAGTCATGTCCTTATAAGTCTTTTTATACATAAACAGCTAATACTAAACAACTAATTTTACCAAATATCAAATGACAAATCAACTAATAGAATCAGCTATCAGCTGATTGCTAAACAGGGCCTGTGCTTTTTCTTTATAAAGGAAGCAACTTACCATATATACTAAAATATGAAAATCCTTAAACAAATACACGTTTGTTAAAGAATATGTTTACTTAATTGACCCGTTATAAAATTTTCATATAAAATATTACTTATGTATCTATAAAAATGTTCATTAGATAATTGTATGAGTTATTTTTTGACTTGAGATTTTTAAAATATCTTATATAACGATTAATATATTCTAATATTATTTAGAACCTATTATTCATTAAATTGACCCTGTATGATAATTTCATATAAAATATTACTCATGTGAGTGTATCTCATTAGATGATTGTGTTTAGTATAATACAAAAATCTTTAACTAAGATAGAATAGCACTTTAAAAATAATTTTTCTATATCTAATCAGAATATTATATGATAAAAAGAAAAAATTCTTCATAAAAATAATAGTCAAAACTATTTTAATATTCTTAATATTTGAATAGTTATGATTAATTATAAATGTCAATTTAATATATATATATATGTGAATTATTTAATTAAAAAACTAAAGATAAAATTTTAATTTTAATTTATTTAATCCTAAATACAAGTTTAAATTGCAATTTATATCAATTGTCCAAATATTTAAGAATTTAATTTATCTAATCATAAATATAAATTAAAATTGCAATTTATATATATGGTCAAAATATTTGAGAATCTAATGAATCAAACACAAAAAATGGTTTAAAAATAAATTTTAATTAAATTAGACTTAGAAGTCAAAAAAAAAATTAAATTAGACTTGATTATAAATATTAGATATTAAATATTATTAAAACTTAAAAAGTATTTAATTAAAATACTTCAAGGTCTAAATAATATGATAAATTGACATAAACTCTATAGTAACTAATACTTTTGGCATTATTATCTCTACACTACGCTTACAACGAAAGTTCGGTGGGAAACGAGATTGAAGAGTCGGGGTTGGATGGTGGGTACAAGGTTCTTCTATCCTGGAAGCAGTAGATTCACATTCGTAGCAGAGGAGAAATGCTCTAACATCTTTCGATTTGTTCATTGCTTGCACTGCAGATTCACATGAAAACGACCAATATGCATGAGGTTTTCATCGTATTGACATCAAGAATGAAGTTCCATAGCAGAAACAAACAACAGTGGATCTTCATGTTAATGCCAGCCTAGGACTCAGTAATGGCTTAATGTAAACTTTTGAGGCTAAAGTGGAAATAAGTGCTCTAAGGATCAACCTGCAGGGGCTTGCTTTACTTCCACGATAATAGGATCCCATATCAATCTTCCATTTGTGATAGGTCACAACAAAGCTCATGTACATCACCAGGATGGCAAAATTCAAGCACCCAGAGATGAAAGTTGAATGTCCAAGAGAAAGTGTTAGTTTTGAGCAAAAATGCTAGGAATACATTATACATAGAATATCTCTCAAGAACCCTTAAAATACAAGCACACTGATGGCTGGTAGATGAAGCTGCTGATTAAACGAATTCTACAAGAGGGCCATGTCAACTCCTTTTTCACATTTCTTTGATTAAACTAATGTGTCCGTAGGACGACATATATAACCGTACCTTGGAACTGTGAAGGTCAGATTTGAAGCAAATGCTTGCTGATCAGTGCCTAAAATGTCTCACGTCGGTAAAAAGTAGCGAGACCCCGTACTTGTTACAGCAGTCTACTGCATCTTTATCTCTGATGCTTCCTCCAGGCTCTGCAATAACACCAATCCCAGCAGTACATGCCTCTTCCACTGCATCATTCCAAGCTGAAACACAAAATAGGGAGCATCATGTTGATAACGCAAATAAGTAATGCTGCTATTCACTTAAATAGTTTACATAATCTGAATAGACATATAACTTCCCTAATAGTTGATAGACAATTAACTACCCTAAGATCAACAGCCTCAATTTAAGTTGAAGTATTGCACAACTTTTGCAATCACATTAAATTAAAAACTATCCAGCATTGAGAAGTTACCAAATGGGAAGAATGCATCACTAGCCAAAGCAGCTCCCTTGGCATCATCTCCAGCTTTCTTCATGGCTATTCTCAAGCTCTCTAGTCGGTTTGGTTGCCCACTTCCCATGCCAAGCATACAATTGTTCTGATCCAAAGCAAGGACAAAGATGAAATCTTCTGAAGCATCTAACCAATATCTTCATCAAAGAAGTACTTCCTCTTCAGCTAGACAGAGAAAGAATACAAACCTTTGCTATTACGATTGCATTACTCTTGACATGTTTGACACACAGCCATGCAAACTCTGCATCATGAAGCTCGCTTTCTTGTGGTATCTTCTCAGACACAACTCTGAACTGGATGTCTTGTGGGGTTACGTCATCTGAATCCTGAGCTAACCATCCACCACCAACTTGTCTAAGTGAAAGCTTTCCTTTATCATTCTTCTTTGCCTCAAGGATCCTTAGTGTCTTGGATTTTCCACGGAGGATCTCAAGCCCCTTCTTTGTATACTTTGGGGCAACCACAATCTCATAAAACATCCGAGTGTCACCATCAGCCGGGCTTCGGAATTCCCTGATTTCCTTGGCAAGATCCTAAAAGAAAAGCAAATTAAGAATTCTGACTACGGTGCAAGGTTCAGCCGTAGCTATAATCAAACTCCTGTAATTTATCAGGTCAGGCATTTTATCTGAAAGGAAGCCCAACTTAGGGGTAAATCAAGTAATTTAGTTCCGTAGGATCACTAAATAGTAAATTAAAATAGTGATAATGCACTCCACAAACCAGTTACATGAACACCAAAACGTACCTCATCAATTTCTATATTGAAGGCTACAATACCACCAAATGCACTCACTGGATCTGCTTTCACAGCCAGTCTATATGCTTCAAGAATGTCATCACAAGAAGCTACTCCACAAGGATTTGTGTGCTTTACTATCACACAAGTGGGGTTCTGAAACTCCGAGACACAATTCCAAGCTGCATCAGCATCTAAGTAGTTATTATATGACATCTCCTGCATCCAGAAAAAGGAAGTTCAATCAATGAATCATTCACAGAATAATCTGAACAAAATGTTGATAAATATCAAGTAAACACTACCTAGGGCTTTTAAGTTATCAAGGCCTACATCATCTTCACTTAAAATTTCAATAAATTACAGGCACATTATGATAAGAAATGCACTTGAAATATCATAAGTACCCTAGCTTTAGGGAAGAAAAAAAAATATAGTCATACGGGGGGTTGGACATACTCAGACCAACTAACTTACTAAGATAATGACATCCTTGAAAATAATGATCAAATAGATGTAAACATGCAAGAATGCCCTCAGCATACTATGTTTCAAACTGGGAAAAAAAAACCCTCTACATACTATGTTTCAAACTGGAAAAAAAAAAAAAAAACCTCTCCAGATAACCCATGTACGCAATCTCTATAGAGCTTCAGTGTACAACAGAAAATGGCTGCTAAAATAAGAAGCAGCAGCACTGGAAATATACTAAAAGGGCTTCTAAGTCAAAAATTATGGCTCCACAATCAAATTGAGACAATCCAAAGCAACACATCTTTCGTTGCACAAAATGTAATGATCCATCAATAGTTTAAATTGACATCAGAATAAAAAATAAAAAGTCAGGGGCATAGTTGTAGATCTTCTCACCTTACCATGATGTTGGATAGCAGTTGCAATGCCACCAGTATTTACCTCAGATATACTCTTGTCAACATAAAATGCAGCCTTTTGGTGAGGATTTTCACCGTAGCGAAGAGAACTTTTGAGTGACAGAGGTATGGTAAAACTTGGAGGGAACTTGTCTTTCAAAATACAAAGAACCCAGTCAATCTACAATCCTAAAAGGAATTAGCAAAAAACAATTTGAATCATAGATTTTTGGCTAGATGTTAGAACTTAAAAGTATTGTTTCATATCCCATCTTGCACAACATCATTTAAGAGTAACTTAAATGGTTACTTCTAGTTTTGCTTGAAGATCATTCTAGAATGTAGCTTAAGATAATCCTATAACTATATAACAAAAGTTCAGTGCAGAAAAGCAAGCTAAAGCAAAAGGATAAAATACTACCTCCTACAGCTTGCTTCCAGAGCCACTCTGAAACTGCAGAATCATAAGATGCAACATGTTCAAAAGCCTTCCAGGCAAGCTTCCTACGGAACTGTTGATCATCCTGGCTCCCCCTAAGAAATTCGAGCAGTGCAGGATAATCTTGTGAGTCGACAATGACCAAGACATCCTTATGATTCTGTTCAATAAAAGTAGGTCAGCTGGATAACACATAGTCAGCAGCCAATGAAGTTTCTGTAACATTTAGCATAACTTTGGATAGGGAAAAAACAACATTTTGACTTGCAAACATCATACTACTGGATGTAATATACATTGGTCATTCGCAAGGCTAAGCCTATAAATCATATCCATAAAATTGAAGAACCGACTAAAATGGATCAAACATGATAAACCGAGGAGTTTACACTAAACAAGCACAATGATGAGTTAACCCATCAACGACAAATCTGCGTAGGTGTCTCGGTGAACAACCTTTGCAGCAGCTCTGATCATGGTAGGACCACCGATATCGATGTTCTCAATTCCATCCTCAAACTCAATTCCTCCGGTTGAAGTAACTTTATCATAAAAAGGGTACAAATTCACTACTACTACTTCAAAGGTACCTGTAGCATGACCGTTAGAGACAAAAAGGACTGCTATAAGAACCAACAAACAAGCAAATTTAACAATAAAGAATAACTCGCAACTAAGCTGTTCAGTAAAATAATCTTATTATGCTCACCAATCCCATGCCTGCTAAGAGCTTCCATATGGTGCTTTTGGTCCCTCCTAGCCAGAATACCACCATGAATGTTTGGGTGTAAAGTTTTCACACGACCATCAAGCTGCAAGAATTTAGCAGACCCAACATCAGATTACAAATCAGAAATCATTATGTAAGATCCGATAAGTCTCCAATTACCCAAAATCATCTCACACAACAGCTGAACAATGACACTATTTTCCTAAAATTGCCTCTTTGTTTAATCATGCCCAATCTGGTAATAAGAAATATAAACATTCCTCCCAAAGATGCCCAGTTTTAAGTCTACATGCAAATAACACGACATAACTGGAAAATGTGTATCTTAAAAAGGAGTAAGGATGCAAAGGTCAATAGGCATTCAGCAATCACAGAGAGCAGGAGAATCACCCTTTCAGAGAGAGAAAGAGATTTGCATCCCATGATTCAAACAAGTGCTGAGATAAAAAGAATAGCTTTTAACAAAGATACTCCTAGATTTTACCAGCTAAAACAACATTTACTGAAGTTTAATGCTAAACCAGTATAATCAATCGAATCCCGATTTAAAAGACCATTACACCACAGCAGCTCCTGAAAAATATAATGTATAAGCAAGTTTAGCCAGATGGCTATGGACATGGAAACTAGGGACCAATTTACCATCTCTGGAAAAGAGGTAAGATGTTCCACTTTAGTCACGGCCACTCCAGCACCTTCCAGAGCATTCGCTGTGCCTCCTGTTGAAACTATGGTATACCTAGAAAGAAAAGGAAACCCACATAAGAAGCATTAGACAGACATACACTAGTTGCTTAAGGAAATAAAAACAATCCCATGAGTCAAGGACAACAAGATAAGCGATCATTTTCACTTGGAAGTAGTGCGTCTGAATTATATTGAGGAAAAAAAAGAAAAGAAAGCGACTTGGACATGAAATGAAAATTACCCCAACTCTTGCAGTCCAGTGCCAAGAAAAGCCAGGTCCTTTTTGTCTGACAAAGATATAAGCGCTTGCTTCTTGCCTGAAAGAAAGCGACAGTAAAATGTTTTAGAAGAAAAAACTTAAACCAGTAAAATTAAGGTCGAGACTTTGGAAAAAGTTAAAAGAACCCATGTCCCCTTTCTCGGGTAGAGAAAAGGAATTGAACTGTGGTGTACTTAAGGTTGGAATGATACAGAAAAGCAAATGTTATACCAGAAGCAGAGGATTGAGCTTCATTCTTTGGCACCGAAAGGGTTTGAGACTCAGCCATGGCTCTTACCGGACCACAGCTCCACCGAAGTGAATTAGAACTAGTGTGCACACCTTGCAAGCAGAGTACCGACGCCTGAAATGACAAAAGGAGAGAGAAAGGATCAAGCACAGAGTTGTTTGGTGAAGTTTTTTTGTTGTCGTTTGGGCTTTACCGATTGGGTGAGAGATGAAGAGAGAGTAGTCGCTTTAGCTCTAGCTCTGGACAGGAGCCCGTCGACGCAAGGAATGGAAGAGCGTATGCTGTTGGCGGCGCCGGCGGCGGCAGTGGACATATCTACGAGGTAAGTGACCGAGAGAATGCTTTCAAGTGAGGCTAATGTGCTTTCAAGTTACATGTCATTTCCGTTAAGTTATACATTCACTGTCATGGAAACTTCTTTATATATATATATTACTTATTTTCCTTACATCGTTGAAACTATTTTTATACATCATGTTTTGTTATATACTTCCTCCAATTCATAATAAGTGTCGTTTTAAAAAAATGCACGTTTATTAAGAAAGCTAATGAAATTATAAATATACCCTTATTAATACTCCCATGAAGTTACCTCGTGACCCTCGTGAAGTTATAAATGGTTGATAAGACTATAAGAGAATGAAGTAATTAATGCTTTTAGAGTTTCGATGTTTCAATTTTTAGAGTTTCAATGTATTTAAGCACTGCAACTCTTTATCTTCGTTTCTACAGTTTATTCGGATGAAGTTCTCCTT
>JAOSBL010000003.1:28996197-29017864 GCA_027568915.1 Erythroxylum roraimae | reverse complement strand
TAATTAAGATGTGAGAGAAATTAAAGGTTAATTTTGGAAGTAAAATTATAAACATGCATACAAAGTCAAGAATGACATTTATTTTGAATAATTAAAATGTATCTAAAACGACACTTATTATAAATCGGAGAGAGTATTATTTAAAATAGTTGGAATTATTAGGTTTGATATATCTTTAGTATTATTATTATTAGCATTATTATTATCTATATTTTTATCATTATTATATTTTAATCTTATTTTTATTTTTATTTTTATTTATTATTTGTATTATTATTTATTATTTTTATTATTTTTCTTATTATTTTAGTCTTTTCTTTATTAATTATTATATTCATTATATACTTTTCTTACTTTATTCTTTACGTATTTACTCTTTAAACTTGTTTCATTATTATCCTTGTTACATTTACACATGGATCTGCTAGAAACAACCTCTCTATAATGTAGGGGTAAAGCTGTGTACTATCAAGCCCCCCCAGATCCTGCTTCAGTGTGAAACTTCGGAGTATGATAATGATGACGATGATGATGAGTTGGCATAACAGTAAGACCCAAATGACACTTTGCAAAAATCCTACTGAGTAATAATAAGTAGAAAGGTTATTACTAAATAAGTCACATAAATAAATAAAAATAAAAGAATAAATAAAAGTAAAAAAATAAAAAGTAAAAAGTAAAAAATCTTACTGAATTAAAAAAAATCTTAACGAAACTTATTCATTTATCTCATCACCTTCAATTTTTTTGAGATTAAATTATAATAATTTTAGTCAATTTATCTTAAAACAAACTATTATACAAATGATTATTAGATACGTGACAACACGTATTGAATTACATTTAACACAAAAGGGTTGCTAACAAGTATTATAAGCATGTGACAATTTTTAATATTTTAAAAAATTAGAGTAATAATTAAAGTTATAAGTCGAGAGATTTAATATTTAAACGTTCAATCAATATTAAATTCTTATAAAAATGATACATAGTAAAAATTGAGTAAAATTGACAATTTTAAAATAAGATTAAAAAAGAAAATATTTTTGCTCGTTAAAAAGTTGAATTATATGATAATTAATACTACTTTTGTTGGTGTTGTTGTACTATAAATAACCAAAAATACTTAAACCCTTTAAAAGATATTAGAATGTGATTAAGACATTTGACCTCTATTAATAAAACTGCTAAACATGTAATAAACTAAAGAATCAATTCAGTATGGTACTGTCCTGGATATACATAAATAGGGTATTATTATTGAATAACAAAATTACAACTTCAACTATCTGCATTACAAGTTATAAAATAGCACAAGAAGTACTTTGAAGGACAAACCAAAAATGCCCCACTGCATTTTCCAGGTTTCTCTGCTTTGAGTTGTAAAGGAGGCACATGCAAGGGGACAAACAGAGGATGCCAATCGTTAGTGATCCATTTTCGTTCAAGTTAATCCTAATCTGTCAAGTAAAAGAAAAGAATACACTTGCAGTGAACTCCTGATTCTTGAATTCATCACACGAGAAAAAAAGTAAAAGGAGATTACCTTTGTTAGGGACTTGCCATATCACCAAAGCAGCTAAGAAGATAGGTGTTTCGGATGCAAATGTTTTGAGGTCATTCCATGCAAATGTGAAGGCCCAACATTTGACTGATCCTGAAATTGAATCATATTAACAATATAAGCAATAGTTTACAGCAACTGGAGTGGCTGATACTGCACAAGAACCTACTATACCATTTCTGGTATATTGTCTTGGATTTCGAAACAACTTGTAATACTCGGTGGTCTGAAATGTAATTGGCCCTGCAAGCATGGAGTTGGCAAATTACTAAGAACTTTATTGACGAGCTGACAATTTGGTTTTTGCCTTGTGGTACCATGTGCAAAGTAAGAACAAATACAGCCCACAGAATAATCTTCAGAACCACCTTCTTGTCATCTTTTTAGTGTGCAAATGAATGTTATTAGCAGAATGGCATACCATCCCTTGCACCCTTTGTTGAGTCAAGTTAGATCCTGTGGAGTTCAATTGTCCCTGTGGTTGGGGAAAAAGCACGATTGAGACCTATATGTACTAATGGTAAATAGCCATGCCAAATACACTCGTCAATTTCAGATAATTTTACCAGCTCTTGCATGCCATGTTGATTGCCATAGTAGTCATCACGGTTGGAAGCTACAGAGTTTAAATGCACCTATATGATATACAAGGAACCCAAAAGCGGATGTTTACTTAAACATTCTGAATTTAAATACATAAAATTCTCAAAAGTAGTTCAACTTCTCACGGTAACTTTTGAGGGAGAAACCACATACCATTCCATGCACAATTTGAGGGCCAAAGTATCCATCAAATGTTGAGGCCCTTGAGTGCAATTGTTCCTGCGATAAACTTTCTCAGGAAACTTCAGAGTGGCAACAACCAACATCATTCAGTTAGTAACAGAATAGTTTGAATACAACAAGAACTCTATCTTCAATATATTCAGTTGGAGACTATATTATACCCTCCACTGCATGCTCTTCTGCATTCAAATGGAAGAGTAGGCTGATATTTTTAGATCTGAGACTCTCTATGATATTTAAGCGATGACAGTTCATTGCATTAAGATTTAACAATGCATCCAACTTAGCAAAGAAAATAGAGCATAGCGAACCATTTGTTGCCAACTGTTGTGCATCCCAATGGTTATGAACTCAGGCTCTGTATATACCTAAACAATGTACAGAGTGTATCCTCGTGAGCAATTTTCTCACAAACTGAAGGCAAAAAATCACCAATTATGTATCTGACCTGTCTTTTGTTTGATATCCTGTTTTTTTTGTCTGTATTGACTCCACCATTAGCTTGATTTGCTTCTTCAGAGTCATGAGGAGTATTAGAAGAGGGTGAGGGTGTTTCTACTGCACTCCAAATCGATTTATTGACACCCTCACATTTTCTCAAAGCTTCTTCTAGTGCATTGAATGCAATACAATAACTCTCTTGGGATAAAGAGCCTTCATCACCCAATCTGATGGCCCTTTGACATAGATCATTATATCGTTGAACACTAGACTGAAACCTATTCAATTTCTCACTTGTCCTTTGTCTCCTCTTTGCATCCTTTGTCCAGCGTTTCAATATATATTGAGGTGGAATGCTGTGATGCCCAGACATTTGCATAACAATCAACACATGTCTGCAAAGAAAACCATTGAACTCAAATAACCGGCATGAACAAGAGAAATATGATGTTCTTTCATTCCAGGCCACAAGAAAATCATGATTATCTTCAAAGTCTTGAACCTTGAAAACTTTTGACTCTCCATCTTCACTTTCTTTTCTAGGGTGACAAGCAACAACACCCAAAACTTCAACCTGGAATTTCTTAAATATTGCATGTGTATACAATGTCGCCATTTGTTTCCCAAAGGGCGATGGAGATTTCAGTCCTGGTTGTTTATAACAAGTTTCAAAATCTGCTTTTGCTTCCTCTTCAAATTTCTCTCTAAGAATAGCCTTGTATTGTTCTAAGAACTCCTTCAGTGAGGTTCTTCTTTGAATATATTTGTCCAAAAACGAATGAATGCTTTCTGACCGTTGAGTTGTAGACATTCCAGCCAAAAAGTTACCTGACATATATGTTGGTATCCATTTATGACGATCTTCATACAAAGACTGAAACCATTCATCATTCCTGAGATTGAAACTATCAACTATTTTCCACCACCTCTTTTCAAACTTTTCATTTGTCCTAGACTCAAATATACACTTGTTAAATTTATTCATAAAATTATCATGCTGCCTCAGCACATAACAGAGCTTTTCAGGAATCTTGGCCAATATGTGCCACAAGCAATAACAATGGCGTGAATTTGGAAAGACCTCTGCAATGGCTTCTTTCAGGGTCCTGTCATCATCAGTAAGTATCACTCTTGGAGCATGACCATTCATAGCCCTTAGCCATGCTTGCATCACCCAAGCATATGTTGATTTCATCTGATCAGCAATTAAAGCACTTCCAAGCAATATAAACTGAAAATGATGGTTTACACCAACAAAGGGAGCAAATGGCAGCTTGTATTCATTCTTGATATACATGGTGTCAAAGAACACAACATCACCAAAGTAGCTGAAGTCTAGCTTACCTTTGGCATCAATCCAGAAAACATTTTTCAAACGTTGTTCTTCATTCAAATCTATTGCATAAAAGAAGTTTGGGTTGTCATCCTGCATAGACATAAAATGATCGAACATAAGTTCAGCATCCCCATCATCTAAAACCAAATGCCTTGTTTGATTTGTTACACCTGCTTTCTGGCACTCATTCTTCTTTCGCCCTCCTGATTGCTTAGACATTGAAACAGCCACTTCTTTTGTTCTTGCACTGATACCATGTAAGGAACCAGCATTGTTACATAGATCTGAGGCCCTGTCAGTAGGAAAGTGATATGCCTGATCTGGAAAATTTTCATGATTATGCTCCCTAACAAAACTTTGTACCACCCATCTTCCGTCTTGCTGCCTTCTTTTAATATGCATACAAGCTTTGCAATCTGTTTTTAACCAAGAATGACCTGTTCTACCTCGTTTTCTCTTGACAGCAATGCTTGTTGTACCATCAACATTTAAAACAGGCTGTGGCAAGTCAGTCAAACTAGCTTCTGGCTTGCTTCCATATCTGGTGCAAACAAATTTGGCATCAATAAATTTTCCTGATATCCTTGATCGACGGCTGGCTTTGATTATGGCTGCAAATCCCACAGACTTGGCATACTCTTTGTAGAACATAAAAGCCTCTTCCTTTGATTCAAATTCCATTCCATCACAAGGATCTAAACATTTCACAGAACTTGAGTTAAACATATCTCCTGTATGCTCTTTATTTCTATCACCTGATACCCTTCCACAAACAATAGGTCCAGCATTTTCCTTATCATGCCCACTAGTCCTAGAAGATTCCACAATTAACGCATCTCTATTCTGCCCTTGATCACCATCTGTCATATTAACAAATACATCAAGCCTACTATCTTCCTTATGCCATTCTCCTGAGGGCTGTTCTAGGTCAATCATCATGGAAGACAGATGCTTCCTAAAAACAGTCACTACTTCTGTATAAGAAAAAGGTACAAAATTTCCCATCAAGATCCATCAAGAAAACCATAAAAGCAGAAAACTCAAGACTGTAAAATGCTACTTGTCAAGGGTGACAAGACGACACAGCATCACAAACAGCAGCATTATAAGCAAGTTAAAGATAAGCATTCAAAAACTTTCTGTCTTACTAAATTTAACTTTCATAAGCAAGCCTGAGATCAGAAATCACAAGAAGCCAACCTTTCTGTATAACTAATGCCAAAGCGAAATGGCCCAAGGGATTCAGGCAACAACAAAAACACCTCCATTCTACTTAAAACTTTTTTATCGACCGAGAAATGTTATTCTTGTCAGAGATATTCTCTACCCATCAGAACCTCTCGAAGAGAATATCTCACTTACATATTTTGTTCTAAAGGCCATTCAACTATAATTTTATATCTCCAATTGAAAATTTTAATATAAAATAGTTTTGATCATAGCTAATTTATGAAGTTTCAGTGTTTCACAACTTCCATTAACCAACAGTGAGACTTAATACTTGCAAAACATCATAACAAAATGAAAATTTCTCATGCAATCAACTTTTCAGACTTATAATCATGCACAGAAAGAAGGAGAACATAAATGTATGGCAGTCCACACTCGGGAAAAAATGGCACAAACACAAATTAAACTGAGCAAAACTTCAAAAAACAGAGAATTCTATTGAAAGACAGAAGCTGTAGTCGTAAGTAAAATAGACTCAGAAAGAAGACTGCAAGTACAAGGACAGACCGTAAGCGCCATAAACAGAGGAGGCGAGTAGACAAGATTGTGACTTTGCGCGTTGGTGATCACGGCAAGAGAAATGAATGCTGTACTCGCGACAATACTCGCGGTAACTCCCTGAGAGCCCAAATCAAAGATCCAATTGGAAGCAAAACCCTAAGCCCTAATCGCTAGGGCTGAGATAGTCCGATGTTGTATCCACCCATTTAATGAAACTGAATAAACCATAATTAACAATTCAAAACGATGTCGTCAGTATGATAAAATTTCCTCTAAAATAAAATTTTAAAATTTAGCTTGTACTACTGAATATTCCCTTAACGGAAGAAAATTTTTATCGTATATATTATAATTAATTTAATTGGGCTGTTATTTCAATTTAATTTATATTTAATGAAAATAAATATAAATATAAATAAATAAAAGAATATATATCACATTAATAAGGATTTCCGAAATTTTAAAAATTGGACTGGAAGTTAAGTTGGTAAGACGAGAAGTTTAAAGTTTAAAAGGTTCAACTAGTATTAGATCGTCATAAAACTGACTAAATATTAAATAAAATTATATTATCCTTACTTATCAAAGAATTTAAAGTTTAATTAAAAAGATATTGTTAAATAAAAATAATTGATTTATTTTAGTTTATAAGAATTTATTAATTTACAAAAATAAACTGATCAATTATTAAATTAATTATTTCTCTAACAATATAATTAATTAATTATATTTTTCTTTTTAGCAATTAAATATAATTAATTAAAATATATTAAAATTTGATGTAAAATAAAATTTTAACAAATTTTTATTTCTAATAATAAACCAATCCCCATCAATATTAATAATAATCATTTCTTTCTCTTAATCAATTGTCATAATTATAATAATTATATTCATTCTTATTCTTATTACTATTCTTCGGTATGAATCATCATCATCATCATCGCACCCAGTCTGAAATTCAACATTAAGGCGGGGTCTGGGGAGGTCTGATAGTACACAACCTTACCCCTACAAAGTAAAGAGGTTGTTTCCAGTAGACCCACATACAGAGATGACATGCAAAATAATGATGCAGGATACAGAAGAAATAAGTGAATAAATAAAAACTAGCACGCCGCATAATTAAGTACATAGAACTCCAATAAAAGATGAAAACATACCTAAGTAAAACCCGATCCAATAATAAAATAGTAAGACAACAAAAACTAAATATTAGAAAATTCAATAAATAATTAAAGAGTATTAAAAGAAAATAAAATATAATTAGAATAAATAGTACTAATACTACTACTAATAAGAAATACCAATACTAAGGAAAAAATAGATATTAAAAAAAGATGTAGCAGTAATAATAATAATAATAAATAATATAAATGGTAATAGTAATAAAATAATACCAAAAATACAACAAACTAATACTAAAAATAAACTCAATATTAATAAGATTAGTGTATATATATATAATAATAGAAACTCTAACCGGCCTCAATAAACAACCGGGACAATCAACGTAAAAATTACGCACAAAACGAGAGGTTTATTCACTAACAAGTAATGAAACAATAATGTAATGATGCAGACGAACTTAAAAAAAAGGTTTAGTGGGTTGGACATGAACTAGATGCTTGAAAAATAAAGAAGTTGCGCGCTATAACCCTTTGGAACCACTTTTAGGTAGAGAGAAGTAACTGGTAGGTAGAAGAACAGTGCAAACGGTAAGAGGAGATTTTAAGAGAGAAGGCTATAAATATAAGGGAGAAGTAATAAAAGAAGAAGGTAGTAAAACGTCAACAGAGTCCAACGGTCGAACAAAAAGAAAGGACTAGCCGTCCTGTCAGGAAGCTCGAGACAGCTAACTAATCAAGTGCTAGAGTCGAGTCTAGATCTTCTGTCCAATATTATGGTGTCTTATTGTGTCCAATAAATCTCAGCCATTTATTTATGTGGAGTTCGTATGGGATCCGCATAGGTCCTGCAAAATAAATGACTGAGATTCCATAAAACAGAATAAGACAGAGTAAAACTGGACAGAAGATCTGACTTCGCCAGAGTCTACGTCTATAAAAAGTCTACCTCCCCATTCCTGTCCATTCTTCGGTATGAATCAACCGGAACTAATTGTATAACGTTTTCTTTATACCCTAACGCTACTTTTTGCTTCTTTTTCTTTTCCTTTTCTTGGTAAAATGACCATTCGAAGTCAGCTGAAATAAGGGTCCAGAGAGAACGACTAGGTGGGATAAGAAGAACTACAGAAGCTAAAGCAGCATGAGAATAAAGGAAAGGAAAATGCAGAAGCTTCTAACTTGAGGCTTGCAAGAATGGCTTGAGCCTCTGCATAATTTTTTTTTTTTTTTGGATAGTATAGAAGTTGAAGCACCACATTATCATTCTTTCTGTTCCCAGTTGGGAAACAGCTTATAGATTCTATCTCCATATTCATGAATCTCAAAGCTTGTGTTTCCTGCAGAAGACCAACTCAATCATTCTTACCATTCTAAAGATCCAAAGAGCAAGCTATTGCAGCTACGTGCATGAATGAATGATATGTAGATTGTGTCAGAAACTTTTAACACTCCTTTTACTCGTTACTTACTACTTAGATAACCATTCAACGCTCATGAGTGCCTTAAAAACCAATTGATCATAATCATTACTAGCCACCTTATGTGAATTTTATGGACTGGCTAAGGTCTCCTGTACACACTTATTCTTGCTTGAATTGATGGCAGAGAGTAGTCTAACTTCTTTCTTTGTTAACTTACTTGGGAGTTCATTTATGGGTTTAATTCCATCACTACAAACAACATAACTAAATTGCTTCAAGCAGACTAGGGAAGAATGCAACTATTTTTGTGCTCTCTCCTCAGGATTTGTGGGCAACCAGAGAACTGATTTGTGTTCAGACTTATTTGTTCTTTTAGTTAATGTGTTCTAGTGAAAATACATTAGATGAGATTGTGGAAAGATCCAATCTTTCTTCACAACTAACGAGAAAGAACTGATTATACTTCAACTGTTCAGTTTTTGCTTATGAAGTGATTTGGAGAAAACCAGATAAAGTTTAGCAACTGATGGTTTTGGTAACACTATTTGTGCTCATGCCTGATCTGTAAAACCATTACTGGCGACACCCCAAATGCACTTGTACAGTAATATCACCCTATTCACAGTTTCTGATAGGCATTCAAATGATAATATATAGAAGGAACTAAATTTTTTTGTTGTAAAAACCAGGAAATTGAAACAAGGTAAGTAAAAAAATTGACGGGTTAGAGAAGGTAAACACAAGCTCCTCAAGTTTAATGTGAAATTGTGATCCATGAGATTACAAGATTTCATTACTTTGATTGAAAAATAGTAAGGAGGGATTTTTCCTTTCGATTGAATGCAAGGCAACTAAAGAAGAGAATGCCAAGCAGGGGAAACAATATATATTCATTTTCTCTTACAATTACTTTACACCAGATGTCCTAAGCTATCCCATATATTCTACTTATCACTCAGTATATGATGCCTACAAAAAATTCGAGCAATAACTCAAGCGCCTGGGCTCAAATAACACAAAGAATTTCAATGTGCTAAGTTCAACTACAATGCCTTAGCTATGGCTCATGGGTCACTTGCAGGATGATCCGACACTGTTCCTTCTGATGATATCTCTTCTACACCAAGCTGCTCGATTCGAAAAGGATCCGAGTGAGTCTTGCTTGAATCACCACTATAATCAGGTTGATCATGTTCCTCCACTGGATGCACGCTTTGTGCATCGAGGGGCAAGCTCGGTGCATCCTTGGATTTCTCCAAACTTCCATGTGAATCTGAAAATCCAATTTGATCCGTAGACTTTGGTAATGTTAACTTACTATCTAGCAAACTTGAGCTCGTTGTGCCGGAACCAGATGGAAAGGTTGGACCTGGAGCAACACAAGATGCTACTAATTGAAGCACCTCAGGAGATGGAGATAATCCCATGGTTGATTTCTTAGGTGGGCTTAAACAAGCAGCTGGTGTGAATGAATTAACCAAGCTGGAACTGTGAGGAGGTGGGTTCAGGTCATATTGGTTCTCCACAAGCCCCGAGGATCCAGGAATCAGCAGCTGTTGTGGTTGTAAAGGCATTTCTGGTGGGGCAGAGGTTGAACCAACATCGGTGCAAACACTCGTAAAGGTCTGGCTATCCCTCAAAATATCAGACGGGACCTTAAATACTTGTGACCTTCGCTTTTTTTTCTTCAGAATATGCCTAGGATCTTTTGGTTGGCTAGGAGGGGGGGCTGGTATAACAAATGGTGGAATAGTTGGTTTGTCTTCTCCATATAGTATGCGAACTGAGTGAGCTATGGCCGATACAGTGGGTGGCAGTTCAGGTTCCGGTGGTTTGCAAGGAGCATTTACAGCCTCCCTAAGCCAATGGGGTAGATTGTTCCTAGAACTGTTTCCAGCTACTTCTTTCCCCTTTAAATGAGGAAAATTTAACCCTTTATCCACGTCCACAAACAGCGCTGGACCGTTGGATCCACTGCTGCCCAGAGTGTGTTGGGAACTGCGCAGCATATGCAACGATTGATCCAGAAGACTAGGCAATTTCCCATACTTCATGGTGCCGAGTTCCTCCTCTCTCCGTTGTAAATCTAAGCTGCTTGAGCAATTCAAACTCTGTGACCCCAAGTTGCTTGCTCCAAGAGTATTGAGAAGAAATGGCTTTTCAGCTGATATATTTGAAGGTCCAGCAGAAGAATCTCCAACCAAAATTTCCCGAAACTTATCAGGGTTCCAAGATGGAAATGGTCCAAAGTGTTCATACGGCAAATCAAGTTTATCTTGTGGATCAAAGTGAGGTACGCTTGAAGACGGTTCACCAAAGCCCAATTTCATATCAGTTAGATGCGGCTGCAATTTAGGTGATGCGACAAGTCTACTTCCATGCAATGCCCGTGACATCATTCCCTCAGGAATATTTGGGAACAAGGATGCTTTAGAAGTTTTTCCTGGCTTCACCGGCTTTGGCAATGAGAAACTTGGGCCATCCAAGATCTTGAGTTGTTCCTCTTCCCACCTAGCTGCCAAATCCTCCACGGTTTTATACTTCGAGAATTTTAACCTGGGATCTCTAAGCATAGCATCCCAACTACCGCGACCATGTCTACGGACACCAATCCAAAGAAAATCAAGTTCATCTTCAGACCAGCCATCCATTTTTGTTTTCTTTCTATGCAAGTGACTTGAGCCAGATCCTGTCCTCATCATTATATTCTCCAACACCTTCCTGTGGTTTTCAGGAAATGATGGAAAAGTGGATGGCATATGACCCAACCCCAAGGTTGGTGTTACCTCTCTTTCCAACATATTATATTTTGTTATATCTTGAGCAGAAAATTTCAAGTTGGGTAACAGTGGCATTGCTGGAAGGTCCCGAACAGTGTCGTTTGCAGCTTCTGTTCTGCTTCCCAGAGATAAGCTAGATAGAAAATCATGTTGTGAAGTAGGCATGCTATCAGTGGGAACTGCGAATCTAGGCAGCATCTTTTCTTCAAAGGGCAGACTTGGCAGTAACATCTTTTCCTGGAAATCAGCTAAAGAAGAACCGGAACCTTCCAAACGGTCAGAACACTTCCTCTGTTGAGCTAATGGAGGACACTGCATCATTTAATACAAAAAGGAGACGGAGAGCATATAAATGAACAAAAGACATCAAGCATGAAATAAAAAAGATATATATGCATGGCAAAAATATTCTGTTTAGACCACAGGCAGTGTCCATCTGAGTATTTGTATATTGCAGAGGGAGAGGAATCTGAACATACTTGACTAAATGGAAGCAAAGCATCTGACAAGCTATTTTTAAGACGCTGCTGCAGGACTTCTATTGATGCATCTTGCAGTCTCTGTTTGTCCAGGTTAATTTCCTGTCGCCTTAAATCCATCGCAGTTGAAGTTCCAGGGCAAGGAGGTAAGCTAAATGGAAACTCCTGTCCCATTCCTGGTTTTATTTGTCTGCCACTAGGTCTTGCGAAATTTCTGTATGAATGCTGCAAGTGATTAGCATTAGGAGCACACAATCCCAGTACTGGTAACAAATTGCTTGCAGGCAAGGAGTTTGTGTAGCCTGAACCCTGAGTTTGATGGCCAGGAAAGTTTATGTGGGGAGAAGGATGGCCAAGTGAATTTATGGCAAGATCCAAATGACTGTTTAATTTGTGCTTTGACAGGCGGCCCAGCCTTAAACTAGAGTCCATCTTGCTCTTCGCATCAGATGCTTGAGTGAACTTGTTATCATCCAAGTAGATTACCAAAGACTTCCTACTAATCTGCGCAGATGATTCCGTTGGTTGATCCCCATGTTTATCATCCTCTGGAGAGCATTGAGGAAGGGTTTCAGATACAGGCAATTCCTCACCAGGATTAGATTCCTCTACCAAATTCCGGTGTGCAAGACGTTCTTTTTGTCTGGCACGTAGCTTAGCACTGTCCAAAGAAAGTAAAATTTGATGCATCCAAGTAATAAATGTTAGAAACAACAAGTTTAAATGCCCCTTCTAGCCAAGCATATTGCAACTTCTTCCCTCCATGATTCAAGAAATTGAAGCCCCTACATTTTTTTTCTACATTTAGGGTTTTGTGAAGGTCTTAAACTACCGAAGTCTCAACCTCATAATAACTATTTACACTTAAGAAAAAAGGAGTACATATTTCAAAATCCAATGTAGACAGACCTGACAAATTATTATTTCATGCTGTCAGATGACCTAATGGTTACAAAGAGAAAGAAAGAAGCTGAATCCATTGTCCTACTTTGCAACACTTCACCATTCATATCATCCTAGAATTTTATACCCAATCAACCTTCGTCTTGTATTAATCACTGCATTCTAATGGTTAAAGGTAATATATACTCCAAAAACTGCTTATGTGGCATCTCAGAAGATTTATCACATTGTAAATTATTGGAAAAGAATGTGACTTACTACTTCGCTTTAAATGCTCGTCCAGCTGGAGTATATTCCCGCTCTGGCTCTGGTTCAGGTTCCTTGTCATCTTCACCACCACTCTGTCAGCAGATT
Organism: Erythroxylum roraimae; assembly: GCA_027568915.1. Taxonomy (NCBI): domain Eukaryota; kingdom Viridiplantae; phylum Streptophyta; class Magnoliopsida; order Malpighiales; family Erythroxylaceae; genus Erythroxylum; species Erythroxylum roraimae. The sequence continues at coordinate 29,004,939 of JAOSBL010000003.1, read as the reverse complement.
ATCAATTGAAAACCCATAAATGACATCAACCAAGCAGTGAAATGCTATAACTTTTAAGACATTAAGATAGGACTACTACAGTGTTATAAAGCTGCAAAGTAATATGTGAAGCATCCATATGAGAGGGAGAAAGTTGAAGTGAATAGTCTAATTGACTGGGCAAGGCAAAAATTGAAGTGATTAGAACCAAGTGAATCATGAGATACTTGTCGTATTACCGTCAGTGCCACAAGAATATTATATAAATATATAGGCAACATAACTAAAATTTCCATCTTCTCAATGAAGTAGAATCATAACCTTCCCGTTGTAAGTTCATACAAGAAGGAAAGCGAGTAGCAACAGCTCAAAGTTTCATTGCCAAAAGTTTGATAGATAAGATAGATAGAGAGAAAGAAGTATGGATTTGACAAACCCAGACACATTCAAAGAGAATAAATCACAAGTTTTGTTCTGATACTTTACCCAAACTATGGAAGAGTTTTTCACGATAAAAGCAACCAAGTGAGAAGTAGAATGGAATCACGGAAGTGAATAATCCAAGATGTAATTTAAGTAAAGATGGGAATACTCAACATGTGAGGTAATGAAAAATAATATCCAATAGCAATATAATTGATTAGAAGCAGACTCCACCTTAACCCGGTGACAAAAATCGCTCTTAGAAGATAGAAGTACCTCACTCAACGTTTCACTTGGGTATGGTGTATATGCTTCTCTATACGAAACAGCTTTTCTCAGGCGCTTCCCCCGGCCAAGGGTAGCTTCCTCCTCATTTTGATATTTCTCCCATCTAAAGCCCGGAAGATCATGTAAGATAAAATTTAAAATTACATAGCATAAATCTAGGCAAAAGCAGAATCAGTTATCAATCAATTGCATCTAGCAGCCAGTCTCATCCAACCAAAGTTTGAGACTTTAAGGATACGTGCCAAAACCTTTATGTTTAGAACAAGTGAATAAAATACAATTTGGACTTCCTAAATTGCATCCTTGTTCCAACCTTAAACCCCATGCAACTAATCTATAATGGAGGCCATCAAAGTCAACAGTTGCAGCAAGAAACACATCACAAGCCAACCAAAATCATCTGTTGTTGCAGAAATGTGAAAAATAACATATAAAATTCTTACTCACAGCTTAAAGCATGGAATGGTTGAGAGTAATTTCGAGAACATGTTACAATTGCTTACCGTACACGTAAAAGCCTGTCCCATTCATTTTCTTCATTACCACTGAGAACATTGTCCTCCTTTCTTTCAGCATTTTGTCCAGAAATATCATCAGGCACAAGAGAAGGTGATTCACCTCCACCATGCTCCTCCATTGTTTCATCATTCCACTCCAAAGGCTGCTGAAACAAAACAATAATTTTTAACCAAAATTACAAATCTTCATTTCTTCAGGTCTTAGAGAAATCATTAACTCAAAATACAACCCCAGGATGCACATGAGAAAAACTGAATAGAAGGCTTGCACATGCAAGCAGCACAAAAAGAACAATGCAACGGACATATGATGTGTAAACAATGACAGTTGTGTACCATAATCAGTAGCTAGATATGGATAAGGGGGCATGGAATACAACAATTGCTTACTTCCAATGCAATGGCAAAAAGAGGTTTCTTACGATTAAATGAACAGAATAATATGGAAATCAATCGTGTACATTGAGATTACAATTCATTACCTTTACTGAACCAAGCATATCATTGTCAAAATCTCCTTCAGCAACATCAGTTGCTCCAGACTGCAGGTTTGACCGGTCAAGCAATTTTAAGATAGCATTATCATCCCACAAAATCTTGTTGCCACCATCTGTACATTTATCCTTGTAAACATCCCCAAGGCCACCACCCCTCTTCCTCTGCTTTTGCTCTAAATCTGCTAATATATCATCCTTGTTATTGTTACTATCACAAATTTCTTTACCGTTCGTGCTAGAAGAATCATTGAAAAGTTCTTCTGTTCCCCATCGTAGAATATCTTCAACTTCCTTCTGTGATCCAGACTTGTTCACAAACAGCTGATCAAGCATCAATTTCTTTTTTGCAAGCTGCAAGATCCGCTCCTCAACACTGGCACGGACAACAAGCCTGTACACCAGAAGTCTATTTGACTGTCCAATTCGATGTGCCCGATTCATAGCTTGGATATCAGCATGTGGGTTGAAATCAGAATCATAAATTATAACTGTGTCAGCTGTTGCTAAATTTATCCCAAGACCACAAGAGCGAGTTGATAGCAAGAAGACAAATCGACTTTTATCTTGGTTGAAACGAGTAATTGCTGCCTGGCGATCAGTGACTGATACAGAACCATCCACTCTCTCAAATGTTTTAGGCCCAAATTCTATGGTCAAATAATCCTCAAGGATATCAAGAAGCTTAGTCATCTGTGAAAAAATAAGAACTCTATGACCATCCTTATATAACATCTTTAGCATGGAATGCAGCAGGGTCAGTTTGGCTGAAGCTTTTATCCGCATTTCATGTAAAAATTCTACTGAACCTGAATCAGGTTCAGTACCAGGAATCAGATAAGGATGATTGCAAATCTTTCTAAGCTGCATCACAATGTTTAGCATTGATTGCTGTGGAACCCCTTTTCCAATATTCCTTAACAGCTGATAATTTTTAGTAAGCATTGCCCGGTAGTATTCAGCTTGGATAGAAGACAATTCAACAGGAACCATTCTTTCTGTCTTGGGAGGAATATTTTGCATGGCATCCTTTTTGAGCCTTCGAAGCATATGTGGAGCAACGAGTTTCTTCAATTCCTCTACTTTCTCAGTAGTTGTAAGATCATTAAATTTCTCCTCAAAAGAAGATAGAGAAGGGAATGAAGTTGGCTGCAAAAAGTTCAGCAAATTGTACATCTCACCAATATTATTCTGAAGAGGGGTACCGGTCAACAGAACACGATGCTGGAAAGAAAATGTATTGAGCAAGCTGAATAGCTTACTTTCAGAATTCTTCAGACGGTGACCCTCATCAACCACAAGAACTTCCCAAGGAACTCCACGCAAGTAAGAGGAATCAGCAAGAACCATTTCATAAGTGGTTAAAAGCACATTAAATTTGAAAGACAATGTTTTCTTATTTGGTCCATTTGGATGACTCGCATGCCATTCATACTGACGAATAATGCCTCTTGCTTTAGCACACCCGTGATACTCCACAACATTAACATCAGGAGCCCACAGTGCAAATTCAGCAAGCCAGTTAGGCATAGTGGAAAGTGGAACTAAGACTAAACAAGGCTTGCAAGCTTTGAACTCGAAGTACAATGAAGAAATAAAAGCACATGCAGATACCGTCTTCCCAAGACCCATCTCATCAGCAAGTATAACATTCTTTGATCTATGCCAGCACTTACGCAACCAATTCAATGCTTCAAGCTGATGGGGAAACAAAGAACCTCCTTTTAGTTCATTAGGTTGCTCTGTGAGAGTAAAAATCTCATTTTGCTGATCACCTACCCTCCCTTTCAAAGGATCATCCATCAGAGAGTCTTTCTCCTGGGTTTGGCATTCAAGCTTGTGGAAAAGATCAATTAGATATGGCGATTTTTTAAGAACAGGTTCATCCAGTTTTTCCCAAGTGCACTCATCATATGGGAGACCAGTCCATTTGACAAAAGCTTCATGTGTACAGTCATCAGTAGCATGCAGAGCAATAACTCGCTGAGGTTGTTTCCACCTATCCTCACATATATTGATCACAGAAGTTCCATATTTAGCCTTGTAGTTTTCTAGTTTTCTCTTAGCAAGAGCTTTCAGCTGGGATTCAGGAACCCAACTATTATGCACATGAGATTTTCCCACCCACTTAACTAAGAACTCGAATGATACTGCTGGATTAGCACAAGTTGAAAAAGCAACCGAAGTTTCGGTAGCTTTGTCTTGAACATTGCTAGTCATATTCTTTTCACTACTTGCTTCTTTTGTGTCTTCGGATTTAGAATCTTCAGTACTGTCTTGTTTTACCAAACCAGCATCAGCTCTGGCCTCCGTTTCCATATGTTCTTGTTGTTTTACCAATTCCTCTGCAGTCACTACAGATTCATCTCGATCTTTATCAATTACGGCAGACTCAGAATACTTTGCATCCTTCCCTAAGTCCTTGAAATTTCCTACTTTGCAATCTTTGTTTCCAGATCTTCTGTATACATGCAATTTATCCACTCTGACATTCTTCATGCTCTCTTCCTTATCCAAAGTTTCCGTACTGCTAGGACAACCTTCTCCAACATTTTCAGCAACTCTTGAATCTGAACGAACATCACAGCTTGAACTTTCCTCTGAAAGTCTAGTTTGCATTTGAGAATTAAACAATTTGTCAGAAGGAATGCCATCTGCAGCACTTAAAGAACCATCATGTGACAATTTTGCATTGTCACCCTGAATTCGACATCCCAGTACTCGATCAACCTAAGATAACCACAAAAATGATACTAGGATATTAATCAGGATCACTGCAAATTTAACTGGAATGCAATTGTCTTTTTCCCAAGATCTATAGAAAAATGCCTAAATTTTCAGATCAGCTATTTCACCTGTTGAAGTTCATTGACAATGTCCTCGCCTGTTTGTGCTTCAAATACATGTTCCCCAGATTTATTCAACTCATTTGATGGGTGTGCAACTTCGTCAGAAAATTTCTGAAATAGTTCATTCATATTAAAGTCACAGCCAAGGAGTCATAATAAGAGTTTTGGTCCTAATTATAGCCATGCCACATAATGGCAATATAAACAAGTATAACGGTACTAACATTACTACTAGTAATCAAGTAAGAAATTCATCTGCAGACAAATATTTTTTTTGCTGAGGTTATCCTGGATGCAAAAAATTAAATTAACAAAAACCTCTGCTTGTGTCTAAATGTGACTGCGGAATCCATTATATGACAAATAATACAGTGCAACTATGAAACTATGTAACAAACATGATACAAATCCAAGTAAATATCATGTCTATATTGACTAAGCAAAGAACTAGGTAATAAGAAATGACATAGAGAAACCAAAGAGGAACCTGCTGAAGTTCAATTATGAAAAGCCAAAGCAAAGCAATGAAATTACTGAGTCAATACCTCATCTTTCCCCCCCATGCTGATACCCTTGCTTCCAACATCTTCCTTCAATATAGATGCATAATCTCCACCAAGTGTTTTCGGCTTCAAGTGCAACTTATTTGATCCAGGACTTTCGGTGCTTGCTTTCAATCCACGGTTTTTACAAGTTCGTTTTCCTTTGTCAGATCTATGCTTCTTTATGTTGTTCCCATTGTTGCCTCCTTCACGTTTTCTTTTTTTATCTTTCTCAACTGTAGCACCAATTGCAAGGACAATTGATTTTCTTGGAGAACCATTATTAAGAGCGTACTCATGCTTTACATCAGAATCCTCACTATTTGGCTTGCCTTTTGTAAGTTTACAATGCGACAGGAATTCTTTACTAGAAGAAACTAACATTTTCTCACCAGATGACTTGGGTGGTGATGCACTGGGCTTCCTTTCATCGTCAATGTTTATACATGATGAAGTACCCTCTACAGGGCAACCAAGTGATGGATCACTTGGATTGGGGCCATTAGATACAAGTACGGTGGAATCTGGTTCTTTTTCCAAGGATTTGAGTTCAACGTTAACAACAGATTTCCCTTTGCTGGAGGACCTTCGTTTGGAAAGGATTGAGCTTCCAAGAAGCCGTGATACTTTATCAGCACTGGATGACTTAACTCCAGTCTTCAAGTTTGATGTAAGAGTTTTAGTTCTTGCCCGCTTTGAAATAGTCTCCAGATGGCTAATTGAATTGAGAGGGTCACTTTTTTGAGAGCACTTAGGACATTGCCACTTACCCATCGGAATGCGCTTCAGGAAATGAATAACAAGATTTAAATAATTCAAGTGCAATTAATATGATAGGAGGAAAGTTAGCTGCAAAAAAAATATTATTTAGCACATACCTTAAGAGGCGGATCAAGACACTGAAGATGATAAACTCGTGGACAGTTATCACAGCATAACAGGTTACCACCAAGATCGCAGATAACACATTCATAGTAATACTGGAATGCAAAGGAGATAAAGTCCATAAGGATTGAAAGTAAATAGCGACAAGGAAAAATAAAGATGCTACAAAGGATTATACTATAAATATTTATCTGGACACTACTACCATAGTTCTCTAAATAAGTAGCATTCTGCAGCAGTTTCTATCCTTATTATTTACTCTGTGTGTACTTACAGCCTTAGAAATACAATAATTGAACTGTTGCCTCGTCTAGAAATGTAGCAACCGAAACAACCGGATTGAAGAAGTTCGAAGCAAACATGCATTTAGATTTCAAGAGCATTACATTCAAGGACTAGATCTCTTATAGCAGAAGTTCAACTGATTTAGCCAGACTATACCAAGACTGATGACAAATTTGTAAAGACAACAATATAGCATGCAAATTTGCATCATAAGATATCATGAGTGAAGCAAATGATGAATGTTCATTGTCCTTACCAACAACGAACTTTAGTATCCCAAGTAGCTAGAATGAAGTCTACAAACTACTAATAGAGTGCAAAACATAGTAACTTACGCCATCATTCCCTTTCCTCTTGGATGAAGATACATCAGAAACTAATTCAGTCTTTGGCCTGCGTTTTGCAGTAGAAGCACTTCTTGGAGATTCCAAGGAAGCTGTATTCTCTTCCCTGCTACTATTAGACAAAGCTCGTCCATAGAGAAGCTTTTTTCGCTTGCGCTTCAACACCCAATTTCTGTTTATCATTTTACTCGTTGTCAGAACTGTTATCCTTCACTAACAATCCAGTTCTTTTTACTCACATTGCTGCAAAGAATGCCCGCCATGCATCTGAAGATGCAGCAAGGCTTCAATTGATCCAGGGCAGCAGAATCTCAAAGTGGCTGTTAAACAAGAACATTAATCAGGACCAGAGAGTATAAAACAATATATTGGCTGAACAATATGATGTTTGCAGTCATCTGGAACATATTTAAGTACTCATTTGGTATCAGCACAAACAAGAAACCATAAGACAACATTAGGATAAAAGAAAATCATAGCATCAGCCCGCTCACACGCATTAATCAAACTGAAGTCTTGATCAAACCAATAGTTAAGATACATCAAACTCTGGGCAAAAGCTAAACAATCAGACCAATGAACTTAGCAAATCACATGCATTCACTCAATAAAAGTCCCAGAACCCCACTTTATCAACTAGCCAATTCTAAAACCCAATTACCAAGTCAATACTGAGAAACTGCACAATTTAGCACCAACCAATAAGACCATAAATACAGCTCCAAAACGACATCAATTTCATTATACCAGGCGCGAAATCAGCTCATAGCAAATAAAACAAAATACCCACAAAATCCAAACCAAAGACAAGCACAAGAACAGAAAAAGAAACAGTACCCATATGGGAAAACAAGCTCGACAATCGTTCAAGTGAATCAGAAACACCTGGATGTTGTAATCATAGACACAGTGTTGATATAAAGGGGGAGAGAAGCGAGAGAGATTAGGGCATAGAAGCAAGGGGAAGAGAGAGAGAGAGAGAGAGATAAATGAGGGATACGAGACACAAAAAAGAAAGAGAAAGGAGGCAGGCACCTAAACACGACACAACAACAACTAACAACAACAACTAAATATGAAATATATCGAAAGAGACTTGGGACTATATAAGATTTAGAGAGGGAAATCGCATAGTTGTAGAGAGAGAAACATACATAATACGGACTCGCCGGGGTCATAGGACGGGTTGCACTCTGACATGGCAGTGCATGAGAGAGATGGAGAGAGAGAGATGTCCTTGGAGAGAAAAAGTACCCTCCTCTCAAAAAACACTCAACCACTGAGAACATGCCACGTGGATGTACGTAATGTTCACCCATATTTTTCCTTTTTTCTTTTTCACTCTTTTTCAGAATTTTGTAAGAGGAGTCTGCTTTGTGTGACAAAGTGTGGTTATTAGCTTGTCTCTTTTTTCTAGGTTTCATTAGATTTTGTTTGGAACCATTTTTTTAAAAAGATGTTAATGGGTCGAGCCGGGTTAGCCCTGGTCATGGTGGCCTGCGGCCTAATAGGTTAAGTCCGGGTCAGCCCGTGATTCGACCTATGGCCTGATGAGTAATGACAAAATTAGGGCAACCTAGCCTGTCATTTGTTTTAGAAAATTTTCGAAAATGTCATCATTTTGGAAATAACTATAAGGCCACAGGTCAAAACTATGTCGGACACTTTTTAAGATCTCTGCCATTTTTCTTATTTAAATAAGACAATTTTAATTATTATTTATAAATCACAAATTATTGTAAATTCCTCCTTAACATTGGAATGTTAATTTCTAAAAAAGTAACTATTAATGGTTGAAATTATTATAAGAAAATATTACAACAAGCAACAACACCAGAAATCTTACCAACAATCAGAGTTTGGAAAGGTCCAATAAAATATAATCTTATCTCTAATTAATAAAAAGGCTATAAAAAAAGAAACAATTTAAAATTTAGTTAAAAATTAACAGTAAATAAATTAATTTGAATTATCCTTAAAACTTAAGGAACTAATTTTTTTTTTTTTGAGGGGACTTAAGGAACTAATTATTAGATACATACATTGAATTTCTATTTTGTGTTATATGGTAAGTCTAAAACATTACCATATTTTGTAGATAAATATTTAAAATGTAGTTTATTACTTAGGTCGGC
>JAOSBL010000003.1:28933158-28952816 GCA_027568915.1 Erythroxylum roraimae | reverse complement strand
TATTCTATTCCTCATCTTTTCTATTCCTAACAATAACTATTCTATTCTTTATCTATTCTAGCCGTTAAATCAAATAAGTCATTAAGGCTTTTGACTTCTCTTCCAAAAGGTTTAGGATATCGTAAACCTTATTCTATTCTATTCCTCATCTTTTCTATTCCTAACAATAACTATTCTATTCTTTATCTATTCTAGCCGTTAAATCAAATAATTCATTAAGGCTTTTGACTTCTCTTCCAAAAGGTTTAGGATATCGTAAACCAACTAATTAGTCTAAAAATCTCGATAAAAACATATTTTGATTGGTTTCTATGAAAATTTTATTCTTAAAAAATCAAATTTTAGATGTGGCTGATCTTGATAACATTTATAACATGTTAAGTTTAAACTACATTAATACAATTTCAATTCAGCTTAAGAAAATCTTAGACTAAAAAATAATTAATTAAGATTTAGTGATACTTTTTATGATTTAGGGAGGGCTTGATTAGTTGATATGGAAAGAAAGAAAAGGGTAAGGAATGAAAAATGATAGTTGGTAATATATTATAATTAGATGACTATTTCATTTTTTGTAAAAAAAAAAAATAATTTAAAATTTCAAAAATTAATTTATGATTCGAGTTTAACTTTTAAAAATTAATATTTAAATTATATAAAAATTAAAAGAAAATTCAGACAGAATTTACTAAGAAAATTGTCAGATTTGTTAAACATGGATAATCTGTCCAACATTCAAGAGACTCTCATGAGGAATGTTTAAGACGACACTACTTGACCTGCACAACTTCCTAAGAAAAGCATATATATAGTCAATGGCAACCTTCTTGTACCATTTTGAGTCACTCCTCGCTACTACTACCGTGTTTCCTAGGATGTGGGACACTCCGGCGGCTCGACAACTCTTCAGAAACTCCATCTCATCAACCTCAAACTGATTTGATGTCAAGTTGGCGTTCTTGGCTGGCAATGGGGTACTACTAATTGACATGGTTGATTCCAAGGAGGAGATGGTTGCATCTACAATGGGATAGAGCTCATTACCATCATATTCCAAAGTGTTGCTACCTCCTGAACACTGCTCATTTTGGTCAGGATTTATGCTTGATGCATCTGAGTCTGAACCTCCGTCCATCAGAGAATCTAAGCGAGCAAGCAAGAAAATGCTCTCAAAGAGCTTGTTCTCAAACTCATCGTCTCTCTTATGGAGGTCTTTATACCCATATCTTACAACACAACGGAACATATGGAAATCCTTCGGTCCAATTCGTCTGACGAGGAATCTCTCACCTTCTGGGACTGTATGGACAGGCAGATACTTGACACAGACAAAAATGAGGACAGAATGGATTGCAGGTAGATTGGTGATGAAATGTGTGAAAATGTTTGGCACTCCACTAGCTAGTTCTGAGTAGACGAGTCCAATACCAGGAACACGAACAAGCCCTAAACTCGGACCAAGTCCCAGAATCCATGCCAATGAGATCCTACTATGCATCTCAAACTCGTACCTTTTCATTTTACCGTAATGCCAACCATACATTACCATGAAAAAGCCAAATGCAATTGCAAGAGGAACCCAACCACCTTGATTGACCTTGAATAGGACAGCCGAGAAATAAGTGCCCTCCACTATCAGGGACAAGACAGTGAATACTAGGACAAGAGTCCAGGGACATCGCCATGTTAATATCATAACAAAAATCATAAGGAATGTGGTCACTAGCATGACTATCACCACAGCAGTCCCTATTTTGTCACAAAACAGAAAAGTAGATATGAGATCTGTGATTCAGGCTGACTAAAAAAGAGAGGCTGAAAGCTTGAATAAGAAAACAGGAAATGTCAAAGCCGCATCAACCACGTAATCAGTTAAATGGGTGTCTATGACAAATATGGTTTGTGGAAAACCCCATACAAAAGTAAAATCATCCAACAGTTTGGTTATTTCTTTGCAAAGACAGTTGCCAAGGATGTAGAACAACTTATGATCGTAATACAAGACTTGAAAAATGACAAGGTCACCCTTGACAATCACTTATGAAATCAACATGGTATCATAGTCATAATAAAATCTCACACCAAGTACTGCCAATTTTGGCTTTGATTTGAAAATGAAATTAGTACTGAAACTACAAGCATCAATTATTTTGTTGCATTAAGTTCATTTTGGAGGCCATAAAATCCGAAGTTCCTCTATTCAACTTCTCTAATTCTATAGAAAAATGATGAAACACAATCTTACCCGAAGCATTCCCAATTTCACTTTGATTTCTAAATCCAGCTGTGACAATAATGCATAAAATCATAAGGATCCAGTTAATATCTGGAATATAGACTTGGTGTTGAAATTTCTTTGATGTATGCACAATCTTAACTCGGGGGAAACAATCAACAGCAAGAGCCTGCTTGATCAGTGTGAAAGTTGCAGAAATTGTTGCTTGGCTAGCAACAATAGCAGCACATGTTGCAATAATAAGAACAGGCCAATATATGCTATCTGCACAATACTAAAAATCAGCATCCATAAGATGACCATTCGTGAGAACAAGGAAACTTGAAAAAAATGCTTCTTGTACATTTTTCAGTTCGTTAGACAATGATCAAAATGAACTTTATTTGATTTCTAGAATCTCCGATTATGCACATCTTTTTCTCATAACTATGAAATTCCAAATTATTACCATTCATATCAAACTGATCAATAAGCTCTAACTATTATTCACACGTGTAACTTGTTTAAAATAGTTCCAAATTTTTATATCAATAAATCACTTAGGATCAGAGAACGATCAAAGTGCCAATTCCTGTAAGTTGAATGCACTTCAACGAAAGGCCAGAAAGCAAGCGAAGCTAGAAGAGAAGTAGAACTCATAAACCACTGGGGTTCTTCAGTCTCAATAGACAAATAAAGTGCATCAGAAACCAAATACGCTTTACTAAAACAAGAGATTCTAAGATATGACTTAAAACTATACTCCTGTTTTAGCAGTAGTTTAATAGATGTATTCTTGGAGATAATATCCACTCATCTTGTGGAAAATTACTTCTCAGAGCTAAATTGAAAAGAATTTTATAGTCCAGTAATTATATCAGTCAAGTACAATTATGCAAAGAGGAAAATGAAAAGAGAATCTTCATTAGTTCCAAGCGGTTCCATACGTTCCACTTGTTGATATGTTATCAACCTGACCTCCAATCACTGCTTATCTGATTGTCATTTTATATTAATAGTTATCATAAACTCACTAGGACATTTTAGGAAAACGTAATCCTTTTGCCGTATGATTGTAAATTTCTTACCACCTTATGGTTCTATCAACTTCTCATATGTGTAACTGATCTCAGTTATTCTCAGTAAATTGTCATATTGTGTGGATGGGGATGTCGGTGATCATGGTGCATGGATATTTATTGCGTGTGTTTAATGACAGATTGAGAGACATAAGGTCTTGACGTGGAACAAACCTGGAATAGAGCGATAAAATGCATTATTTACGTGATCCATATGTATCATAAGATACGCAGCTTGTCCACAATAGGCTAAAAGGAGGGAGGGGAATACTACTACTGTGAAAGCTAACTGTATGGCTGGCACAGGGAAATGGGACAGATCAGCAAAAAGGGCTTCCGTCCCTGTGATTATCCACGATGAACTGTTAGATGGGTTGAAAAAAACTGGACTATATAACTAATTGATATCACTTGAAGTTTTACCTGTTATACAAAGCATGATACCACCAAGGGAGTTCCAAGCATCTTTTCGACCCCTTTTGAAATACCGGTATAAATACACAGGTGAAAATGCTTTGAGGGCTTTGGGACCATATTTCCAAAGGTTGAATACACCAATACCTCCAATTAACAGAAACCAGAGGAGCACAATGGGTGCAAAGAGCCAGCTAACTGCGTCTGTTCCACATCGTTGTACAGAGAAAAAAACTACTAATATTGCAACAGCAAGAACAACTGCAGCATCTGTAATCATACCAAACAATTTAGTGATTCACAAAGCTGTAGACATCAGCTAATGGAAAACCCAAAAAGTAGAAGAAATTGGAAGGTAGCAAATACAAAATCCTATTCCATGTCCAATGAAGGAGATACCATTACTAATTTGAGGATGATCTAGCTTTATTCCTTCCACAGCTGATAGAACTGCAAACATAGTAGTTGTAAATAGATAATTGAAGAAGATGAAGGGACATGTAGAGAAGATAGTCAATTACAAAACTGAAAATGAAAAAATCAGACCTGAAATAGCAGGAGTCAGGATCCCATCCCCAATCACCATGCACGAGCCAATAAGAACAAGAAATAACAAAGCGTTCTTCCTGAGTGACTCTCTCTCAAACCATTTCTTGGTCTTTGCAGCAAATGAATGTTCATGAAATTGAGAACGACTATAAGTAGTGAGCTGTTCATCAGTGTGATCTTGGTTGGGAATAGTCTTTACTTTTGCATGCCTACAGAGCAGTGAATAAAGAGCAAAAGTTCCACCTGCGTTGAGAACTTGAAGGCTGAATGTTGGGGCTTGTATCAGATGTGAAATACGGTTAAAATTATACCAAAATGCTAGGACTATTTTCCCTTTGTCTTATATGCTGGTGAATCAGAAGCATTTTATCTTTATAAGCCACATGCATGTAGAATCAAGATTTTAGCAATCACAACAAAGCAGAATGCCCGAAAATCCTCATGCAAGCTTCTCCTCTTGTATACCTTTTAGTCACTTACTGAGTTATCTGAACAAGAAGATGCTCCACCAATTTTCCCAAAGAAAACCATGACTACGCAGTCCACTCGTACATTAACCATAAAAGAAGAGAAAACCATATACTCCCTAAAGATGTTATTTCCTCGTATGACATGATTAAGATGGTGATGCAGAAAATTCATCATGTCATTCAATAAGATGTGAAAATATAGGTTGAGATTACCTTGCCCATTGTCATTTGCTCTACAAACAATAAAGACATACTTCAAAAGTGGAATAAGAGTAAGGGAATATATAATCACTGAGAGGGCTCCAATCACATCTTCATCATATTTGATGCCTTCTGGAAAAGTATTATAGAAAACATATAGGGGAGATGTCCCTAAATCTCCATAGACCACACCAAGGCTTTGAAATGCAAGTAGAAGTAGTTGAAAATTGGAATATTCCTGGATAACAAAAACGGTATCAACAAAAATCTTTTTGGACATGAAACAACTCTCTTGCCCATGCAAATTTTCCAGGTTAAATTGATATCTTATGTCACATCGTGCAATTAAACCAGCTGAAGTATACAAATAATAAAGACCAAACTCTACTCTTTCTTATCGTTGCGTTTGCATTGGCAAGAACATTTAGTCCAAATTCAGCTTTTTGTGGGTAATCACAGATTTTAGTATGCATGAAAGCAATATATCATTGCTTTCCAACACCATTGATGTAAAGAAGTTCTACACCATCAAGAACAAACTCAAAATTGGTGTCCACTTCCTTAAACTGAGAACAGTGAATAAAAATATTTATCTCACGAACCTCATTAGGATGTGAACTCCTAAGTTGTCCAGCTTCTTCATCCATAGAGGGGTGATCAAATTGCTGTTGCAAAGCCCACATTTTGCCTCTATTTTCTAATTCTTCATCCGTAGTGGAATTCATTCTGAATGCAATACTACTTTGAACTTTTTCTCACAAGCCGATTTCTCTCATGAACTCGCTCTTTTTCAACTTTTAACGAAACCCAAAAACACCTACTTCACCAGAGAACAATTCCGACGTCCCAAAATCAAAACCGGATCAAAGTTTCGCCTACAATCTGTAAGCTAGCAGACTCCTAGAATTCAGGATTCATTAGCAGAATTAATCAAAAAGAACGAATCAATGACACTGGAAAAAACCAAAAAATCAAAATATCAGAACCAGATGCATCATGAAAAAAAAAACCAAAAAACAATGAAACTGCCTACAAACTCAAATTGGTCAGTACCGGAATTTTGATTCATGTTCTTCAATTCGCAGATTCAAGTAGGGTCACTGTCCGATGTCATGCATTGAAGCAACTGCTTCTCTAATCTCCAAGAAGATGAAAAAAATTTCTTTAACATACCCACAACGAAACAAACGTAATTCGATTTGGAAGTTAAACTAAAATAGGAAACAATGGAAAAGAAAAAAACAAGGACAAAAACATAAAACGGTACTAAATCCTAGGAACGAACCAAATGCCTCAATCAAACGACCAAGGACCAAACCTTTGTTTATAGACCATGTCACGTACCGTTGAACAAAACAGAAACAGAAGTCATCAGAGTCGTGTCTGGTCCTCGTCTGACGAATCTTTATCTCTTATAAAATATCTGTGTATAAATAAAATAAAAAGACGCGCACATGCATTATTATCAACATAATGATTTTTTTCAGACATAAAAACATATAATATTATAAGATTGTTATTTTATTTATTTCATATAAATTATTTAAAGACAATATTTTAAACTTTGTTACATTAATATCTATATAAGATATTATCAATGTTTTCAAAACCATATCGAAATTTAAGATTTAAAAGTAATAAAATTGAATAATTTGAAAATTAATTAAATTTTGTTCTTATTAATCGAAAAATTTAAAGTTTAATTAAAAAATAGATTGTTAAATAAAATTTAATTGATTTATTTTGATTTATAAATGCTTATTAGTTTACGAAAATTGATCGATTAATTAATGAATTGGTCAACTTTTAACAACAAAATTATTAAACTAAATTAAATTAAAAATTAAACTAAAAAATTTGTCAGTTCCAAGTTTTCAATGTTAAACCAATCGAACCGGTTCAATTTTTAAAACATTGGATGTTATAGTTTCATATATATTTATCATATTATTCTATTTATTACATATAATTTCTATAATATATAGCATTTAATATATATATATATATATATATATTTAAAATTGTTACTAATAACATTGTCTTATATTAATTAAAATAATTGTCAATTAATATATTGGTCGGAATCATATAATTTTTATTTTAAAAGAAATTTTGAAATTAATAACATAATTATTATTTCTAGTAATCTACTTATCATTCATCATATTTCAATAAAAAGATTAATATTAAAATGGTAATTGGAGTTGTATAAAAGTTCGTAAATTGTTAAAATAATAAAATTAATTTGTAAAAAATTATATATATATATATAGCGGAATTAATTAACAAAAGACCTTAATAAGGACAAAAAAAAGAAATTATACATAAAATATTTGTCCAACGTTCAAGAGGCTCTCATGAGGAACATGAAAAATCACACTGTTCTCTCTACAGATTTTCCTAAGGAATGCATAAATGTAATCGACAGCTATCTTTTTATAGAACCTTGAATCCCTCCTTGCTCTAATAACTGTGTTCCCCATTATGTGTACCACCCCAGCATCCCTACAACTGTTCAAAAACTCAATCTCATCTACCTCTGTATGGCTGCTTGCCTGACCAGATGACAGGATTGTTGAGTTCCCATTCAATGGAGATTTCTCCGGCATGATGGAGTCGATCGATGAAACCGTAAGATCTATGATAGAGCTGGTTATGTTTCCATTGTTCTTGTTGAGTAATGCCTCCCTTGAACGCTCAGTTTGCTGACCATAGAGACTATATTCATCAGAGTCTGAGCAGCCTTCCATCATTGACTCAAGTCTGACAAACAAGAAGAGATTATCAAAGAGTTTCTTCTCAAATTCCTCATCTTTCTTATGGAGATCTTTGTAGCCGTATCTCACAACACAGCGGAACATGTGGAAGTTCTTTGGTCCAATCCGCTTGACGAGGAATCTCTCATCTTCAGGGACTGTATATACAGGGAGATACTTCACACAGACAAAAACAACTACTGAATGGATTGCAGGTAGGTTTGTGATGAAGTGGGAAAAGATGTGAGGAACACCACTAGCTAGCTCGGTGTACACGAGCCCGATCCCAGGGACTCTCACCAGTCCTAAACTAGGGCCAAGTCCAACAATCCATGCCATAGAAACCTTACTGCTCATCTCAAATTCGTACCTTTTTAACGTACCATAATGCCAAACATACATTATGAGAAGAAAAACTCCTGCAATAACCAAGGGAACCCAACCTCCTTGATCAACCTTAAAGAGAACAGCTGAAAAGTAGGTGCATTCCACAACTAGTGATAGAACTGTGAAGATCACAACAAGAATCCAATGGCAACGCCAGACAAGTATCATGATAAGTACCATCAGCAAGGTGGTGACAAGCATGACAATCACAACAGCTGTCCCTGTTGCAGGTTATTTATAATTCAGCGCAATGTACATAAACAAGTGTAAGATCCATGGAAGTTCGAAAAAGAGGACTTGAATGCACAAATCAAAAGGATCAACTTACCATAGGCATTTCCAATTTGACTTTGGTTTTTGAACCCAGCAGTCACGCAAATGCAAAGAATCATAAGAATCCAATTGATATCTGGGACGTAAATCTGGCCAAGGAACTTCTTTGACGTATGTAAAACTTTGACTCTCGGGAAACAACCATGTGCAAGGGCCTGCTTTATTATCGAAAAAGTAGCAGATATGCTAGCCTGACTTGCAACTACAGCAGCAGCAGTTGCAACGATAAACACTGGCCAATATATGCTGTCTGCAAAGAAGAAGAAGGTGTAACTTAACATCTCTCATCCCCATGACCTGCATGTAATAAGGCCTAGGATAGTCTATGACATTAGGAAGAGAAAATGTCTAGGGAATCATACTCTAAGTGTGTCGCTACTAAATCTCCCCTGAGAATTTCCAGTAATGACAGACTTTTGGATTCTCGGCAAACAAACATCGATATCATTTTCATTCGGACCAAAGTAAGTAGGCCTTCGTTTTTTTGTAACAAGCCTCTTTGTACCACTATTCTTCATTTGAATAAGCAGATAGTAGCTTACTTGATTTGTGTTAGCTTTGACTGGTGAATCAGTAACCTGTCGACATTTTTAGCAATGATTTTTTCTTACTTTATTATGCTGGTGGACTTCAATCCAGGGAAAGATAGCAACTCCCCAATTTGGAGAGGCAATAGGATTAAACAAAGCATCCCTTCCCAGCCATTACTTCATTCAAGACAAAAGGTTTGTTGGTTCTTAATGAGTATTTTAGCCCCATATCCATTCCAAACATGTAATCTTTCGCCAAAGAAATTATCTTTTAGAAAGACGTGAAAGGGTATCAGATACTTCTTTTGAAATATTTAAGAAAACAAACAAAAATTACCCATTAAAGCTATCATGCCGGTATAGTAATACAAAAAATCCAGGAAAACTATGTTGTAGGTTTGAAAGAGAACAAAAGGTTTGAGAACCAAGAATAGTTCAGAAAATACCTGGAATGGAACGGTAAAATACATCGCTCACGTGATCGTGGTTTTGCATAAGATAAGCAGCTTGTCCAGAATAGGCTAAAAGAAGGCACGGAAAAACTACAACCGTAAAAGCAATTTGTACAGCTGAAACTGGAAAATGGGCTAGATCTGCAAAAAGTGCCTCTGTACCTGTAATATTGAACCTAATCAGAAAACTGAAAGAAGTTCATATAGACTCTCATTTTGTTTATGGGGATTTAAAATACCCTGTAAAACAAACTACCTTCTTTTAAGTATAAGAGATCTATGAAAAAATGGATACAGTTACCTGTTATACTAAGCATGATGCCGCCAAGGGAAGTAAAACCATCTTTGCCTCCCCTTCTTAAATACCAATAAATATATACAGGTGAAAAAGCTTTTAGAACACTCCTGTCATACTTCAAGATGTTGAACATACCGATTCCTCCGATTAAAAGAAACCAAAGAAGCACAATCGGGGCAAAGAGCCACCCCACTCTATCTGTCCCATAGTGTTGCATGCTAAACAAGCCTACTAATATTATGACAGCAACAACAATAACAACATCTGCAGCCACAGACAAAAGTGAAATCATTAATGAGAAATGAAATCAAGATAGGGCGAATGAGTTCTGGAAAGATCCAGGATAGGAAGATACCACTACTCATATGTGGGTGATCCACCTTGATGCCACCCGAAGCTGAAAGAACTGTCATAGACAGCACAAGGTTAAGCATTTCAGATTAATCTATAAGGAAACACTTGATTTCAGTATAACCATGGAAATCATGGAATCCAATTGCTGAAAGAAAATATTCTGAATGTAATCTTAGATATACTCATATACATCATGAGTACAATGCATTATGTAGAACATGAGAACCAAGTGATGGATTTTCCTAAACTAATGCCACCTCTGTAATTAAAATATCATTTCATTTTCTTGTGGGATGAAAACACCATCAACTTGATTAGAAAGATATATCATAATGAAACGGTTCATATGCGCTAAGATGCATATGCGCTCAACCATAATCCAAATCTATGTTTTCAAATGTTTTTGTTCTGAAAGTACCTCTCAGAACCCATTTTCACCAAAATATTACTGGTTACAGAAAGGAAGAGAAGAAATGCCACACATTGGCAATGCAAGTCTCTGGTCATCATGCTGAAAGACTGAATTACAAGTCATACTCTCAGCGAAACATTAGAACATTCGTGAAACAAATGTTCAATGCTTCCAACAAATTGCACCAAGTGCTCGTCATTAACCAAGATGAAGCCTACCAGATGCAGGAAACCTTCCCAACAATATACACCTTGCTAATAGTTACAAAGGTTTGAACCACAAGATTCATATGAGTCCATGGTAGAATTATCTGATCTTATTTTCTTCAAATATCAGCAATAACATGAACATAAAAAACAATACGAAACTCTCATGTAGATGACTATTGATCTGGAAATAAACAAGATGGAGGTACCAGATATAGCCGGAGTGAGAATTCCGTCACCAACCACCATACAAGTGCCAACTAGGACAAGAATAAGAAGTGCATTCTTCCTAGACGCATACTTCTCCAACCACTGCTTAGTTTTAGCGGCAAAAGACCGTTCATGAAAAGTTGAACGGCTATATGTAGTCAGCTCCTCATCTGTCCTATGTTGATTAGGGATCGAATTTACTTTTGCATGCCGACAGAGCAATGAATAAAGTGCAAATGTCCCACCTGGGAAATGGCAGCAAGGGGCCTCATCAGCACCAATAGACGACAACATCACAGTCTAAGACATTGAAAGAGGATGGTGTTGGATGAAGTGGACTCCCAAACCTTAACTAGTCTAAAGAGATGAAAGAAAAGAAGGAAGTTTACAAACAAAAAAAAACCTGAGAGTGTCTATATTCCTCATGTCAGAAAACTGTAATAAGCCATATCAGATTATGCAGTCATCACTTGGCACTACAAACGCCCTTGTTAAATTCAGCATTTCATATCCAATCCGAAGTGGAGAGTCAATATAGAGAAACTAGTTTACCTTGACCATTGTCATTCGCCCGACATACAATGAATACATACTTGAGAAGTGGGATAAGAGTAAGAGAGTAAATGATCAACGAAAGAGCACCAATTATATCTTCCGTATGTTTGATTCCGTGAGGAAAGGTATTGTAGAACACATACAATGGTGAAGTCCCCAAATCTCCATAAACAACTCCAAGACTTTGGAATGCAAGCCTCAGAAGCAATAGCGAAGAGAATTTCTGATGGAATCAAGATTGAATGTGCAACAAAATTGAAATTAGCATACTGAAGCCAACAATTTTAGAAGTCAGTCACAAATCCTATGACACCACAACACAAAGCACAATTACTTGCAGTCATCCTCCACATTTCAAACCAAAACCAACAACACAACCATATTTGCTTCTAAGTTCCTTAATATAACCAAGGAAACTATAGATGTTGAAGAACTGGACATCTATGTGAAGAAATCCAAGTTAGACATGGCAATCTTAACCATGAGATAATCCCGCAAAGGAACGTAGCAGGAGCATACAACTAAACTAAAGAATCTGTCATTTCTTCACTGTCCGGAATATCACATGGCAAAGAAGGATTCTTGTCTAAGTTAAACAAAGAACTGTTGTATTGGTCACGAAAAAGTCACAAAAGGAAAGACATTAAATTTTTTAAAAAAATACCTTCTCTCTGTACATATTTCTAAGCCTTCCAGCTTCCTCATCCATAGGCTGATCAAGCTTCTGATCCAAAACCCACATACTACCTTTGTTGGTGTCGGTGTCTTCATCAATCTCAGCTCTTGAACTGATTTCCATACTCATTCCAAATCAATTTGCTCTACGTTATCAAATAGCTCTCAACCTCAAAATTTAGAACTAGCAAACTCAAACACAAGATGTCCAAAATTCCAATCCTAAGGAACAAACACAATCATGAATCAACCGTTTATTTCAAATCTAGTAAGAAACCATAAACCGCCATTAAAATGCAGAACAGAACCAAAACTAGGAACTCAAGTATGACAGCAAAAATAATTGGTATCGTCCAAACCCAGAAACAAGAAAAGTCGAAAATCAAAGGAAGTTGACACCTTTAACTGACAAAAGAGCTGAAAGCAAAAGGAAACTGAAACTTGATGACATTTAAATCTCTTGTCTGGAAGCTGACAAACCAAAAAACATTTGGTGCCCAACAAAGCACAGGCACCCAAATTAAGGAAACTCCAGCTCAAAAGCTCTGTTATACTCGTAGAGCAATAATGAAAACCAAGACAGAGACTTCAAAACTTATTCCTTTCCTTTCCACCAAATTTCCCTCGTGGGGTCACTTCAATATCAGCCACAGGATCATAACCCTGTTAAAATAAAATCTGGCACACCCCTTAAGCAAAACAAACGATTTAGCTAAATCCCAAGACAGTTTCTGAAGCATGAAGATGAAGATAATCGCTAACAGAAGAAGGAAATAGAGAGAGAAAGAGGACCGAACAGGGTCAGCAACAGAGAAAATGAATCTCAGCTTGTCAGAATCTTTTTGGATGCTTATTTACTTGCTGTACATAAAGGGAAACAGAGCTCTCCACTGAATAAGAATTGAAAAAGTTGAACACACAAGGACAACAACACTTTCGAGAAACAGAGCACTGAGCAGGTGAGCAGTATTTTTATTTTTGCCGTTTTTACTGTTTCTAACAAAAGTAAGTTCATCGGATTACCATAATTGTCTTCTCTTTTCTGTTTTCCATTTCAATATAATGAATTGAAAGTTCAACTAACAAGCTTTTTTTATTTTTAGTAAATATTATCTTATTTATTTATGTATTTATTGTAATTTTATTTACACGGTGATTTAGCGTGTCAGTTTTACTTATTTACTCTTTAACCTGCATCACTCTTTTATTGTCACATTTGCATGTGAGTCTATCAGAAACAACTTCTCTACTATGTAGAGGTAAATCTGTATATTATCAGACCTCTCCAGACCTACTTTATTGTGAAACTTTGGATTGAGTATGATGATGATAATGATGATAGAGTAAATATTGTCTTACCTAAAATTTTAATTAAAAGTTCGTTAGCAACTTTTATTTAGTTTAATAATTTTTGTTTTAAAAATTAATTAGTTTATTAATTAATCAGTATATTTGTATAAATTAATTATTTTTATAAATCAAAATATACTAATTAATTTTTATTTAATATTTTTAATTACACTTTAAATTTTGTTATATTTAAAAAAAGGTAAAGCCCTTGTCATCTTTTTATCCTGATTATTATTTATAAGAATAAAGGTTATTGTCTTCGTTTTCACTTCACTTGTTTATTGGAAAGAACTCTATATAATAATAAAAAGTTAGCGTCTTTAGATAAAACCATCCTACTCAGTTACTTCCTCAGATAGATTCTTCCTGAGATGATTATTAACCCATCAAAAATTATTTATTACATATTTATATTGCATTATAATTTACTATATACTACATTATATGGTCAATTGGTCAAATGTTCAGCTCTTTATAAAATGTAAGGAGAAAATTACGTACAATTGATAACTCTGCTCCGACTCTCTTAAAATTGAGAGCCTTTGTACATTAGAGTTTACCCTTTACATTATATAATTAAACATTTTGTAATAAATAAATAACAAGTTACAACCTAATATGTTTATGTCAAGAATTTCACATTGGACAAGTGTAAACGTATTCAGTCGTTTATAATAATGTACAAACTTCTCCTCTCAAGCTAGCTTTTGAAGGTGAATTAGGCCTTTCAACATAGTATTAAAGTTTGATTGTCTCAATAGTTTGAGACAATGTTCGGTTCTGTCCCTTTGTCCAATATGATCAGCAAATGTCCAGCCCTCTTTTGGACTGAAGGAGGTGTGTCAAGAATCTCACATCGGACAAGTATGAATGCATTTATCTATTTATAATTGTGTGCAAATCTCCTCTCTTAAGCTAACTTTTGGAGTAAATTAGCCCTTTCAATAATTTATAATAGTTTAGGCATAGTATTTATATTTAATTAGAAGTGAATGAAACTATCAGAATAGAGATGCTATTGTTGTTTAATGAGATGGTAAGTGAGAGTTGATAGGATGTCTATTATGTGCAATTTCAGAAAGCGACCTTTTAATAGTAATTTTCTGTTTTGAGACTATTCTCACCTTCTTGGTAATCATTGCATATAATGAAAGATTCTTAAAAGTGGTTAGTGGCCCTTCAAATCCTCTGTCCTAAAAATGGTGTACCTATCCTGTCTCAATGCATCCCACTCATTTATTTATGTGGGTCTTACATAAATGCATGGGTGGGATGCATTGAGACAGGATAGGTACACCATTTTTGGGACAGAGGGTCAGTCCCCGGTTAGTGGAGGATTCTCCAAAAGTTGGATATCAAACTATTATCCCTATAATGATAATCAACAATCAACCATTCACTTTTCATTCTTTACTCGTTAACTCCTTCTCAAACCTACCAACTAAGCACTCCCAAAGTTTCTCTTTCAAGAGTAAAATTTTAAAATTATTTTTACCAAAATAACTCTTAAGTTTAAATTAAATTATTAAACATGTGATGAGAGAATAATAAATATTTACTAAATATTAATATTAATTTATTCAATATCATTATTATAACCTGGAAAAGACTTGTTTCTCCCTACCTTTTTGGAGAACCCCTCATCAAAAGTATGTACTTCTTTTCTCTTTTTCTTCTATTAAATACTATGTAATTGATTTCACTTGATTCGACTTCTTTATACCTACCGAAACTTTTAATTATTAAAAAGGTGTAAAAGGTACTTTTAATTCATTACAGCGAGGTTAAACTAGCAATTCATATGACAATTGAGAAATTCACCACGTGATTTCCATTTAGTTACTACCGAACATATCAGGATCAGATCTCACATTCTGGTTATAATGGGTGAGATTTATCAGAACAAGATTGAAACAGAAGGTTTAATGTGCGAACATAATACTATTAATTGTCAAACTTTTCAATTAGCAGGGGTGGCAACGTGGGCAACTCTATCAATTTTTTAATAATTTTTAATTAAAAATATATAATAATTTATTTTTTAAAATTAGATCACAACCTGGATCGTTCAGGCTCAAGCTTACCCGACATTCAACTCTTCTAAATAAAACGTTGTTTTGCTTAGAATAATTGAATCTCAAGTCAATTTAAATTTAGGCCTAATATAATGAATCAACCTATTGAAAATAACTAAATTTAGGTCCATGACCAAAAATTGTCGTCCTTATCTGTTAGGTACGATATTTAACTTGAAATTTAATTTAAAATTAACAAATTAAATTCGATTATATCAAATTTTAGATTAAATTCGAATATATTATTATGAGAATATTATCTTAAATATTATTTTTATTTTTATTTTTAAAATATATATTATTTTGAACTTTTTTATCGTAAGATGTTTACCTTTAATTAATCATATTTA
Organism: Erythroxylum roraimae; assembly: GCA_027568915.1. Taxonomy (NCBI): domain Eukaryota; kingdom Viridiplantae; phylum Streptophyta; class Magnoliopsida; order Malpighiales; family Erythroxylaceae; genus Erythroxylum; species Erythroxylum roraimae. The sequence continues at coordinate 28,936,945 of JAOSBL010000003.1, read as the reverse complement.
CACATAAGTACACTAACTCCGCAAAATTATAAGATTCCTTTGGTATAGTAAATTGAGCTTATTCTATTCATAAAATCAACTTGTAAATTTAAAAGCTAATGCTTCCTCTTTTGTCTATTAATTGTCTACTTGTCTATCTATTTAACCAGTTTGGTCGGTTCAACTGTAAAAATTTTAAACCATCTAATTTATCAGTTCGATTTACTTTAATAACTCATGTTATTAAGAATCGATTCATTTATTAATTAGTCGGTCAAATTTTATTATTTGACAAGTTTTTATAAACTAAAATAAATAGATTGATTTTCATTTATTAATCTCTTTTTTCAATTAAACTTCAATTTTTTCGGTTGGCAGGACAATCTCTTTCAATTATATTTCAAATTCTTTAATTTTATTCAATTTTTAACCGGTTTAATGACGGTATAATATCAATTGAACCTTTTAAACCTTAAATAATATGTTAAATCTTTTTACCGAATAAATTTACCTAAAATTTTAAAAAAATAAAGAAATTATTATATCCCATACATAAATTACACATTTTTTCTCTTTGTACTAAACAAGTTTTTACTTATATAGATATACATACTTTATTTACAATTTGACTCATTTATAAAAGTTTATCTATAGTCAAATAATAATTAAAAATGATTATTATATTTTGTTGAATAGTTCAAACGCACTATTTTTTAGTAAAAATAAAAATAAGTATGGTTTAATAAAATATAAATAATTTTAGTATTAAATTATTGAAAAATCATAAAGGGGTCCACCAAACACGTTGCTTCCTTAGAAGAATTGTCAAACAAATATTAATAAATAGAAATGATAACATTTTCAAATCCCATTAATTTATAAAAATTCAATTTTTTTTCATTGGTTTAAAAAAGAATTGGTCAGAGTCAATTCCGTGAGAAAAAGGGGTGGTCCACAGAATTGGGTCACGGAAATTGTAAGCATGACAGCAAATCAAACGACAAGCGTTTCGGCAGTTTGTCTTCGTCCCTACTTGCAGGTAGTTGTATCTATCAACAATAACCATCAACTAAACACAGACACGTGGAACTCTATATTTGTTCATATTAGCAATCGCAGTGCCGTGTGAGCCTACCTTCTCCGGATTGGAATACTGGACCAATCTATCAAATGAAAGGGATTTTTAAAGTTTATTAAAATGTAATAAAATTTATAAAAGATTAAATAAATTTAAAATATTATTTTTATTTATTAAAAATTTAAAGATTAATTAAAATGATATCGTTAAATAAAAATTAATTAGTTTATTTTATAAAAATAATATACCACTTAGTAGGAATCTCGCTAAGGGGCGATGTTTGGGAAGGTCTAGTAGTACGCAGCTTTAACTCTAATAATTAGAGAGGTAATTGGTTTATTTTAGTTTATAAAAATTAATAATTTACAAAATTAGTACATTAATTAATAAAATGATAAATTTTAAACAACAAAAATTATTAAATTAAATTAGACTAAAAATTTAGAATCAAACCAACAAATTAATAAATTAAAATTTTTACTATTAAACTAGTTAAGTTTTTAAAATATTGGTCATCACAATCAAATAACTCAATGACTAATGTAGAGTATGGGTTGGCTATTCCACTTTCCCGTTGCCACCTTGTGCCTTCTCTATCTCATCCATTTATTAAAATGTTAATGAATAGATGGGATGTTAATAAATAGATGGGATGGAGAAGACACAAGGTAATACTGGAAAAGTGGAACAGAATATTTGATTCCTAATGCATGAGATAAGGTTGGAAAAACTGACTAACCCAAAAATACTAAGTGACGTCAAATTAATACAGATTATCTTTTACCATTCTAGTCTCTTTTTAAGATATTTGTGGAGAGGTTTAGAATCAGTAATAGAGTCAGAAATTTAAGATAGGGGTTCAAATATTTAACTTTTTAAATTTTGGAAGGCTCAATGCACCATTGATTTTTAAATAATTCCATCCTTATGTGTGTGTATATATATATATATATATATTGAAAATAAAAAATATTTAATCTTTTTAAATCTTAAAGAGGCATATACCTCCGTCCCTCTTTAAAATTATGGATGATAAAATTTACTCAAATTGTTAACGAGTGGATGAGATGAAGAGGCACAGAACGATACCGAAAAAGTGGAACAGGAGATTTGATCGCTAATTTACGAGGTAAGGTTGGAAAAACTTGCTAACCCAAAAACACTAAGTGACGTCAAATCAATATAGATCATCTTTTACCATTCTCGTCTCTTTTGAAGATATTTGTGGAGGGGTTTAGAATTACGGATGATAAGGTTTACTCAATTTGATTTGTTTAGCCCGAAATTAAAAAAATTAGTTTTAGTTATACCGAATTTTGAGTTGGATTTGAATGACTCGATTTTGATGATTAGTGCGCACATGCAATTGGAAGTTAACGGCCGGCGGAGATGGGTCCAACATACTCCTGTGGGGTCATTCGGTTGGATGATTAGTGCCGGCTTGTATGAAAAAAGTGATATGTACGAACATGTATAATCAGTAATCACGTGCTGGCTGGCATTCCTTTTCAGTACGCATGATTATGAATAGCGTAAAGCTATTGGCTATTGGCTATTGGCTATTGCACTTATTTTATTTTACCAAAATATATAAGAAAAATGTTTTTATTCTGAAAAATGCCGGTCTACATAGGTAATGTGTGGTGCTTATGCATTAGATCAAAATATTAAATATATTTTATTAACAAATTTATTAAAAAAATGTGCATTTATAACAATAGGTGACCTTTCACGTAGCATTTGGTAGATCCGCCATATAACGAAAACAACCTTTTAATTTAACTTATACAAGTTTTAAAATGGTATTTAATATATTATTTTTGAAAAAATTTACCTCTAAATTTAAAAAGATCATAAAAATGAAAGACTGCTTAATTTATTATCTTTTCTATTATAAATTTATTATCGTAAAGATTATTGCAGCACTTTTTCTACTAATCAACCAAAATCTTTTTAGTATATAAATAAGTTTTAAAGAATTAAATTTATCTTGTCGTTGATTTAAAACATTAAAGGATATAAGAAAATGGTAAATTATTTTTAAATTTTCAGGTACTTATAATTTGTTAATCATTATCATCAACACCCATTTGAAATCTCGCTAAAGTGTGGGATATGACGACTTATAATAATATGTAGTCTTGCCCTTATCTAGTAGAAAGATTGTTTCCAATAGAACCACATGCAATACATGAAGATATGTAAAATTATAAATGAATGTGCATACATATAAAAAAAAGTAATAGAAATAACAAAATACAAAAATACAAAAAAAACAATAAAGAGAAACAGTGGGGAAAAAAAAGAAAAAAGGGTAAGGCAAGTACTTATAATTTTGTTATTCAATAAAATTTAAAGAACAATAATCATGCATTATAATTTAAATAATTTTTAGTACTTGGTCAGGTTGTCGAAGCCTCCAAAATAATATCGATTCTCTAAATTTTTGTAGTAGTCGTGGAACCGAATCTGTTGGGCCTCGTTACCGGAACCCAACTCTTAACGAATTACCATCGAATTTTTTTTTTAAAACTCCGATACCATAAGCATCATCGTCTCATTTCTACTTGCTCTGATACTGAAACCGAATACAAAATCGAAATCCGAACAACACAAACATACAGAAGCGAAAACAAACGACGTGAGCCAAACAGAAACACATCGAACGCGAATCGAATACAAACTAAACTGAACCACAATCCGAACCAATGAACGAAACACAAATCGAAT
>JAOSBL010000003.1:28909455-28923409 GCA_027568915.1 Erythroxylum roraimae | reverse complement strand
GTAGTATAATTATCTTAAATTATTATATATAAACAAATAATAATTTAATAAAAATATTTTTATAATATAATATTTTTAATATATATATATATATATTACAATTTTATATAATTTTTGAATAATATTCGCAAATTAATTCTATTACTTATTTTACATTAAGACATCAAATAATTTTAAATTAAGTAATAAATATCAATATTACGATGATAAAATAGTATTTTTATATTTATTTTGTTGAAATAGTCTAATTCAAATTAGTAAAACTAATTAAATAATAAATATCAATATTACTCCTTATGACGATGATGATGATTATTATTATTATTAAATGTTCTATATTTTTATTAAAGTTAATTATTATTATTATTTTATAATCTTAATTTTTGTAGAATTAAATATTTAAAATTTAAATTCTTATAAGAATATTCAACAAAATACTAAGATATATAATATTCATACCCTTATATAATTTTTAAAGTCATGTCCTTATAAATTATTTTACACATAAACAGCTAATACTAAACATCTAATTTTACCAAATATCTTTAAGAGATAGTTAATACAATTCACTAGTCAAATCAGCTATCAACTAATAGCTGATAGAATCAACTAACAGTTAATGCAATCAGCTGTTTTGTCAAATAGAGCCATAAACTCTTTCTTTATTTTACGTTGAAATAGCGAAAAAGAAGAATCCAATATATACAGTTAACCATATAAACTCTTTCTTTATTTTGAGTGCAAGACATAAAAGTTATGTACATTAAATTCATTAAATACAATTTAATAGATTGTACGTTTAGAAAAAGAAGTATCAGCGGTATAGTACGAAAATTGAGAGAAACCGCAGACAAACTCAATTTTTTTTAATAAAAGAAAAGTAAACGTTACAAATTACACGTAAGCACCAGGTTAATAGGGGACGGAATCGTTTGTTTAATATTATAGTGTTTTATTCTATCTCACAAATTTTAGCCATTTATTTATACAAATTTCACATTTATTTATACGAGATCTACGTAAAATCTACATAAATAAATAGCTGAGATTTATAGAAAATACCGTAATATCTGACACAGAATTCAGACTCGGGTATAGACCCTCCAAAGCAGTGACCTCACATCGAATTACAACGACATTTAATGCAAAAGTTGACTTGTCAGATGTGTAGTACTTTAAAGCAATTATTTAAGGAATCTTTCGTATTTGTAAAAATATAAAAATCCATATTTTGAGTTGTCAGTAGAGTCAGACAAGAAGAAATGTAGAGGTCGAGAATAAAGAATTAAAGCCCTTCACGCTACTACCTCGCCATTGCTCGGATGCTATTTTTTGTAACATTGGAACTTGTATATTAACCAATCACACGCAGTGTCTGATTGAGTGTTTCCGTCCAGAGATCGGCAAGCTGCGAGAATCCCAATGGCGGAGTCACCTTTCAAAGCTAATATACTGAGCGGGAAGGTGGCCTTGTTGACCGGAGGCGCTTCAGGGATCGGTTACGAGATATCTCTTCAACTGGGCAAACATGGCACTTCCGTCGCTGTCATGGGTCGCCGGAGACACGTTGTTGACGCGGCTGTCTCGTCTCTTCTCTCCCTCGGAATCCCTGTAAGTAAAAATTGTTAAAACTTACAAGTGACGAATCTCTATTTTGATGGCTGATGCGTTAGTTATAGTTGGAAAATGGTTTTATGGGCTGTTTTCTATATATCACAGGCAATAGGAATAGCTGGAGATGTTAGGAAAAGAGAAGATGCAGAAAGAGCTGTAGATTCTACGGTGAAGCATTTTGGGAGGCTTGACGTTCTTGTAAATGCTGCAGCTGGCAATTTTCTTGTTCCAGCTGAGGATTTATCACCTAATGGCTTTAAAACAGGTACATTTAAGCTTCTTAATCGCTTGTTAATTTCGCTTCATTTGAATCCTTATCCATCTAGGAAATCAAATCAATTGTTCAGCAGATTGAGAAGTCAGGATTTTGTTGGTTCTTAACAGTTATGGACATAGACTCTGTTGGTACTTTTACAATGTGTCATGAAGCGCTCAGGTACCTCAAGAAAGGAGGTCCTGGAAAGGATCCTTCAGATGGTGGAATCATAATCAATATTAGTGCTACTTTGCATTACACAGCATCATGGTATCAAATCCATGTATCTGCTGCTAAGGTTAGCTAGTGTTCTCTGTTCTTTAAGAATGTCTGGTATCAAATCCATGTATCTGCTGCTAAGGTTAGTTAGTGTTCTCTGTTCTTTAAGAATGTCTGTACTGTTCACTTTCGTTATCCTGTGTATGTATAGGCTGCAGTTGATAGTGTGACAAGAAGCTTGGCTTTGGAGTGGGGTACTGATTATGATATAAGGGTTAACGGAATTGCGCCGGGGCCGATCAAAGACACGACTGGTGTTAGCAAACTTGTACCAGAAGAGATCATCAGTGGGGTTAGCGAGACACTTCCATTGTACAAATTTGGGGAGAAATGGGATATAGCCATGGCAGCTCTCTATCTTGCTTCAGATGCAGGTTCCTTTCTTACACTTGTTTTATGCTGACTTTTTCTATTCAGAATCTGACTAAAATGCTAAAGAACGAAGGTCCAATTTCTTCTAAGTAACGATTTGTTATTACAACACACAGGGAAATATGTGAATGGAACAACATTAGTAGTGGATGGAGGACAATGGCTGAGCACACCTCGTAGTATGCCGAAAGAGGCAGTGAAGCAAATGTCCCGAGTGGTGGAGAAGAGGTCCAAGGAAGCTCCAGTTGGGCTGCCAAAGAGCAAGTTATGATCATTAACACATAAACAGTTATGGAGGGTTATCAATTATGGATCTTTTTTTCATATTTAATGTAACTAAATTAAACATGAAACTACACTCGATCGAATAAGAAAGGGGTGAAGAAGATACATGCATTGTGACTAACCCCATTCAAGAACAGCTTGAAAGTGTGAAACTATCAATTTCCTGATACATCCAAGTTCTCCATTTGAATGTTGCTCAATGTTGTAAAGCACTCATATCAATTTCCTGATAATGATAGCTCCTGCAAACATTGTAGAACACACTCTGCACCAACAAACCCACCAGATTCACAACCACCAACAGCAATCTTCTTGAACACTCCATATTGGAATCCACCGCAAAGAGAGAGCTACAAACAGCCATTCGAGTCCTTTCCGTCAGCAACTCATAGCCATTGGAATCCACCGCAAAGAGAGAGCTACAAACAGCCATTCGAGTCCTTTCCCTCAGCAACTCATAGCCATTGGAATCCACCGCAAAGAGAGAGCTACAAACAGCCATTCCAGTCCTTTCCCTCAGCAACTCAGCCATTCTGCGAAGACACAACTCCATAAACAGGCTCCATAACCGATTAATTCAAATCGAGCATACAGGGATTCGCATTGTTTTATGGCACCATGAGTGGATTGTTGATGTGTATAAGTGCATGGCATGTGTTGTTCTTTTGACTTGTACTTTGGAGCCGTATGTTTTACTTAGAGATGGCAAATGGGCTTGCCTGTCTTGATCCTAAGTTAACGGGTTAGGTTTTGATTGATCGGACTTCAAGGTTAAACGCGATCCAAGCCCTAACTTTTATAAATAAAATAATATTGTTTTACATTTTTAATTTTTTTTAAAATTGGGCCATGTCATGTCGAGTCGAGCTAGGACTCGGGCTAAGCTACCTTGGGCAAAACCAGGCCTCGGGCTTTCAATAGTAAAGGTAGGGCCAGGCTCAAGCTTGGGCATTGTCAACCATAGTACTTGTATTGGTGTATACAGAGATTGTCAATTAAAATGTTTTTCATTGTGATATTGGATTTTAGAGATTTTGAGTTTTAGTTTAGTAATCGGATGATTTTGTAATTATTTATTATTACTATTTGATAATTTTGTGATTTATGGATTTAATATTTTTTCTTTTAATATATTGAATATTTTTTAAAGTTTAAGTGATGCGGATTGGCTTTAATATTAAATGAATTCAATTAAATAAAATTAGGACTCTAGAATATATAATTACATTGTTATATCCAAATGTAATTTTATACTTTTAATTTTATACTTTTAAGAAAAAATGTTATTTTATACTTTTAATTTTAAAAATATTATTAAAAAAGAGAAACCGGCCCATGAGTCAACCTATTGCCATCCCCAGCTATGTGATTACAATACAATATAATAAATTATTTGAGTTCTTTTATATAGTTAATCAAAATTACTAATAAATAAACCTTTGACCATAATTTAAATAATTTAAAATTTATTTTTTATATATCTATTAGAATTTATACTCTTTAAATCAAAATTTATCAAAAATATTTGATCGTGGTTTTTATTGAATTATATTTTCCATATTTGTTATTACTCCCACCAACATCTATTTGAACCTTTTTTCTTAATTTTATTGAGCATTATTTATTCAATACAAAAATATCTTATAATAATGAAATAAAACATTAGATCATACTCAATTCTTTTCATGATAACATGTGAAAACAATAATACAAAATTACCATATAACTTGGAGACATTGACAAGAAAAGCAATGGAGAATCTAGAAACCAAAGAGTCAAAATTTGTATTGGAAAATGAAAGTTTTTAAAATTGAAATAAAAATTAGATTTGATAAAACTAAAATTTTATATATTCTAAAGCAATATTTAAAAAACCGGATTATAGTTAAACCGTAAGATAAGAGGTTTGAGGTTTAAAATATTTAACCGGTATTAGACCGTTATAAAATTAGTTAAAGATTGAATTAAATTAAAAATTTTAAAATATGATTGAATGAGATCGTCAATTTAATGTATAATTAAAAAAGACTATTAGCTGAAAATTAATTAATTAATTATAATTTATAAAAATTAATTAATTTACAAAACAGACAAATTAATTAATAAACTGGTTAATTTTTAACAAAAAAGGTTATTAGAATTAATTGAGTCAGAAAATTAAAAATTTAACTATAAAATCAATCAATTTAAGATTTTTTGATTTTTAAAATTATTATTCGGGCTTTTAAACAAAATTTTAAAATAAAAAAGATTAAATGGAAAATCAAACGGCCCTAAAAAGCTGGCCCAATAGAATTGCACTTTCTTCTTCGAGCCGATCAATAAACTTCAGAATTTTGCATCTTAACAAGCAAAACGCAGGCACACCGCCCTCTCTGTTCTGTTACTGCTCCAAAGAAAAGTAAGTTCTCTGTCAGATCTCGTTTGTCGAAGTTCTTCATATTTTCGTTGTTTCTGATTCATCAGATTCTTACTTCACTCCTTGTTTGGCTACTTTAGGCGTTTTAGTTAAAAACTATTTGAGATCTCTGTCATTTTATTCTCTGATCGGAACATTGTGCTTCGAACATACTAGAATTTTGCACTTTGATTTGGGATTCGAGAGCTTTGGATTTGGTATTCCTTTTCGTTTTGTCTGGAATCTAACGGGAAGTTTACAGTTTGAGTTTTTTTGGTTTCGGTAGTTAAGTAACTAGATCGATCTGAGATTGGGTCTACCACGTATGTTACTCCGTATATTCAATGTAGTGTGTTGTGATTCGCCATGTGTTTTATCTTTCATGTGTATATTTTTATTTTTATTAATTGTTCATGTTATTTTTGTGATGCTAATCAGAATTTTCATTTACTAGGTGCTGATTGCGAGCGTTTGTGTTGGTTCAATATCTGTGAAGATGGTAAAATCTTCTTTTCCCCTTCTCTTTGCTTAAATTTGATGTTCTTTATTCTCTTAATCGTGGGAATTGTTTAAGGTTTGGTTTTAATATGGCAAATGTAGGTTGTGCTCGCCGCATCTGTTGTAAGCAAGTCTGGAAAAGGTGTTTTTTGACTCTTTTTTTGTCACATTGATCTGATGATGTTTGTTTTTATGTCGTTTTCTTTCCTTATTGCTTTTTTTTTCTTAACAAAATTTTCTAGTTATTCGTTTATCTGCCATTCAAGTGGCTGGTAATTCCAATCTTACTAGGACTAGCAATACGTGGAATGAGTCATGGACTAGGATCTGTGCCATGAGCTTTTCTTTTAGTTATTTGGGACCAAATTGCTCATGTGGGTACTTGTGTTGGCTTTCCTCTATTGCAGTGATTGTTTCTAGGCAATTTGTTGATATGTCTCGCGTAAGGATTGAAGGACTCCTTGCTGCCTTCCCTAAGTTGGTTGGTACTGGAAAGCAACATACATATGTGGAGACTGAGAATGTGCGCTATGTTTACCAGCCAATAGAGGCTTTATATTTGCTCCTCGTGACTAATAAGCAGAGCAACATTCTTGAAGATCTGGAGACTCTGAGGCTGCTTTCTAAGCTTGTATCCTTTTTCTGTTGAACTTTGCTAACTACATTACACGGCAATATTTAGCTTTTGAAAACTTTGGGGTGAGGTGGTGGTGTTGATTTGAATTATTGGAATTAACTTTTCTTCTCACTTTAGTTCTAATCATTGCTTTTTAAAAATATTTTTGTGAAGTTGTGTTGATGTTTCCTGTTTATTATTTCTTCATTAAACTGTGGAAAGGATGATTGAGTTGCTTCCAAAGGAATCTAAGTTAGTAATGTAGCTGGGGCATCTAGTTCATTCCTTAAGTGTTTCTAGGTACCTGAATACTCTATGTCTCTTGATGAGGAGGGTATTTCCAAGTCGGCATTTGAGTTGATCTTTGCTTTTGACGAGGTCATCTCCCTTGGGCACAAGGAAAATGTGACTGTTGCACAGGTTAAGCAGTACTGTGAAATGGAAAGTCATGAAGAAAAATTGCACAAGCTGGTTCTGCAAAGTAAGATCAACGAAACCAAGGATGTTATGAAACGCAAGGCCAGTGAGATTGACAAAAGCAAGGTATCTTGTTATACATGTATATATATTACGTTTGATATGATAGCAGTACATAGAAGAATGACTGCAAGGTGGAGACTATTTCGCGTTCTGAATCTCGATTGTATCTTTTACTCGTTGCAGATTGAGAAGAATAGAGGTGAAAAAGGAGGCTTCATGTCATTACAGTCAATGGGTTCTGGAAGAATTGAGAGTGGCTTTAACGATATGAGCATTTCTAGTACTGGAAGTGGTTTTGGGAGTGGTTCAGGCTTTGCATTGACCTCTGATTTTGACTCTTATTCTAACAAGTCTAAAGGTTTGTGGCTGTTTTCTCTGGAGGGACAGTCAGAGTTCTACTAGCTTTGATTGTTAAGTTTCTGATGAACTTTTGGATCGCTGCCAAGATTCTGTTTATCTTTGTTAGTTTTATAACAAGTTCTTGAGAACTATGAGGTTATGTTTCCTCAGCATACAATTTCCTCTAACGTTGCCCCTTTGGTAGCTTCATGTGGATAATAGTTCTTTTGGATGATTTCTTCACAACAAAAAGAAATGATTTTGACTGAATGTACTTGGTAATGCCAGGTCGTCAACCTTCAGCTGCAACTGCTCCTCCTAAAGGTCTTGGTATGCAGCTTGGTAAAAGCCAAAAGACAAACCAATTCTTGGAATCCTTGAAAGCAGAAGGTGAAGTGATTCTTGAGGACGTGCAGCCAAAGGCAGGAAAGCCCAAATCAGCTTCCCTTCCACCAACTGATCCCATTACTTTGACTGTTGAGGAAAAACTCAATGTTACTCTGAAAAAAGATGGTGGCATGAGTAACTTTGATGTTCAAGGACAGTTGTCTCTTCAAATTCTTAACCAGGAAGATGCACATATTCAAGTCCAGGTTCTTCTCTCTCTCTCTCTCTCTGTGTGTGTGTGTGAGATTACTCATACAGTTGTTTCTTGTAGATTTCTAGCACAACTTCAAAACAAATGCTATTTTAGCTTTCTGAGGTAACTTTTATGTTTCTCGTTATGAAATGCAGATTGAGACTGGGGATGAACCGGGTGTTTCTTTCAAGACACATCCCAACATGAACAAAGAGTTGTTTGCCAATGAAAATACCTTGGGCTTGAAGGATCCGAATAGACCTTTTCCCACTGGTCAAACCGGTGATGCAGCAGGTGTTGGTCTTTTGAAGTGGAGACTGCAAACTTCTGATGAATCCAAGGTTCCATTGACAAGTGAGTACAGATCTTATGGACTTGTTAATTTAAACTACTACAGTTTGCATCTTTTGACCATTCAATCTTTATGTTGCAGTCAACTGCTGGCCTTCTGTCTCTGGAAATGAAACTTATGTCAACATTGAATATGAAGCTTCGTCCATATTTGATCTGAGAAACGTCCTCATCTCAGTCCCTCTCCCTGCTTTGCGAGAGGCTCCAAGTGTCAAACAGATTGACGGAGAATGGAGGTAATACATTTAATATATACTGTAGTGAGATGAATATGATACCAGGATGTAACTGATATGTATCTTACCATTTTCTTCCTTAATAGCCTATTTTATTTCCCTGTGCATCGTGACGTGTGCCTGGTCATTGGAGCTTAATAAGATAATGATTCTTCTTATATTCTTTCTTAACTAGTCAATGAACATGGGATCTTCCTAGATAGATTTGTTTAGGCAAGTTAATGGGGGCATATTCTTTTTCTCTCTATTTTTGAACATCTAGATAAGTATAAAGGGCAACTTGTGCCATCCAGCTACGGGGCTATAATGTATCATCTCAAAGTTGGAAGTAGCAAGTTTTCAGAATTTTATTTATGGCATTAACGAGTTAACATGCCCATTCTAGATATTGATTCTTTTGGACCTGCAGGTATGACTCAAGAAATTCCATCCTGGAGTGGTCCATTCTTCTCATTGATGACAGTAACCGGAGGTCAGCAGCTTTACGCTTTAAAAACTTTGAATTAACTGTTTCCTGGGATTGTTTATAAACAATATGCCCATATGATATTTGGTTGTAGTGGGTCGCTGGAGTTTGTTGTGCCTCCAGCAGATGCTTCGGCATTCTTCCCCATCTCTGTCCAGTTTTCGGCTATTAATACATACAGCAACGTAAAGGTTTGTAACATTCTATTCCGATTTCTGCGTCCATCAGTCAAATGATGTTCATTCTCTTAGTTTGTATAAACTACAATGGCAATCACAAGAGATATGTTTTTTTCTTTTTCTCACGTAGGTCACCAATATCATACCCCTTAAAGGTGGACCTGCTCCAAAGTTCTCGCAGAGGACGCAATTGCTCACTGAGAATTACCAGGTTGTTTGAGCAATATTGACTTGCATGCCCAAGTTACGAGTTTCTATTACAATGGATAGTTTTGAGATTTTTATGTCGATATGTTAGTTACATGGTTACTTACTAGGGCGTGATTCTTGTTATATGGATATTAAACAGGAGAGAGACTCTCGAACCTTTTGCATTTGTCAGTTTTGAGAGAATTGTTCTTGTTCTGTAACGTCTTTTGCACACATGTATGACCTCAATCCTATGTAGTTCTGCCTCTTTTCATGTCAAATTTGTGCGGACGTTTTTACACAGTTTGCTCTGAAATCCTCTCGGCCTGTGGTCAACCGGCCAGGTCTGGATTGATTGGGGCCTATTTCTCAAAAACAGTGAGCCTCGGGCCATGCTTGGTGTAGGGCTGCTCAGGCCCAGTCTAGCCTGGGCCTTGGTACCTATAATAAAAACAATGTTGTTTTTTTTATTTTTAATTTAAAAAATAATTCAGACTAATTAAATATTTCCAAATTATCAGTAAATAAGAGTGCATATTTCGAATGAACAATTCTACAAATATCTTTAATAAAATTGAATATTCCCTTTCTTGTGCAATTACTATTATGAAAACTATAATTAAATTGCACATGTTTTATTTCATTTAAATATCTTATATCTCATTGTAATTAGATAAAATTAACATGTAATTATTGTTCTTGATTTTATAATTATATAATAATCTTACTTGATATACGTGTCCTATTTAATTCTACATTAAATAATTATATTTTGCGAAGAAATTTGAATTAGGTTTAAAATAATTTTATACTGTGTTGTTAAATTTTAATTTATTATAATGAATCGAATGAAAAATTAGTAAATGAATATAAATTTTAAGTTGAAATAAAACTAATAAATTTCAAACTAAAATCTCATATATACTTGTTTGATAAGTTTATGTTAATACAATTTATCAAAGTCTCTCATGATACCCTTTAAAAATTCATTGGAAATTAACTCAATGTAATTTATTATTTGAACAAATACAATTAAAATATAAAATTATCAAATAATAAATACAATATAAAAATTATAACAATAATTTAAAATTTCACTCCTTTATATTTAAAAATCATACTTTTCACTTTTTATAAACGGATATTATTTTTTTTTGACTTTTATACGACACTTTAATTGTTATAAAAAAAAGCTTAATATCTTTCAACTTTAAAATTAAAATCATTTTAAAGATAAATACATATTGAGAATTGTTTTTAATAACTTTATTACAAAAACATATATTTACTAAATATGGTGAGTTTCTTAATTTAATTTTTGTAAAATGTTTTAATTTTTAATAAAATAATAGTTGCTTTCATAATGCATCATGCATCATTTTTATATATTTTTTAAATTTACATTATAACCTAATTAAGAGATCAATGTTTTTTAAATATTCTTAAAAATAAATATATTCATATATAACATTGTCTATATATATTATAGGCATGAAAAACAAAATAAACAAGTTTAAATGTATTATGATCATGTTAATTTATTTGATATTAATATGAAAAGAAACAAACATATTTATTTTAAATTAAATATAGATAAGTGTTTAAAAAATATCTAAAAATTTAAATTCATTTTTTAAAACACATATTATATTATTTGGTATTAGTTATTGTGTTAAAATTAGTAAATACTGTTATATTGTATATATAATCATATTCAAAATTTAAAGAAATATTAAGATTAATACAAATAATTTATTGGAATAATTAAATTTTTTTTGAACTTTATAAATATCATTGATGGATAAATTTGTGAATTACAAAAATTTAAAAAATAATCACACCTCCTTAATTAAATATAAATTAAAAATAATAATATGGCAAAATTAAAAGATTTATTTTAACATAAAAAATTAAAATAATATTATAACATTTAAATTCCAACACGACAAGGGTTTCTCTACGCATACAAAACCCTATAAAGCTTCCATATCTGGTTCACTCTCGTCGATCTCGGCCGCGCCACACTCTTTCCCAAGACCAAAGAGCAAAGCTTTCTCGGTTGCGTGCAGCTATGGCGACTGATACGGCCACAACTACCCAGTCGACACGAACCCTTTCTCAAAAGGAGTTGGACATCCAAATGATGCTGGCTGCTGAGGTCCATCTCGGCACCAAAAACTGCGACTTCCAAATGGAACGCTACGTTTTTAAGCGCAGAAATGATGGTATTATAAGTTTTCTTTGTTTTCCTCTTTGAGTTACGATGTGTTGAGTATTGTAATTATGCCTGTTAGTTCGTTGTGTTCAAGATCTCCAGCAATTTCTGATGTTAGGGTTGCGTTTTTTCTTATTCTGTTGATTGTCTTGTTTGAAATTTTCATCATTAACGGAAGTTAACGCCGTTGTGAACACAACTTGATTTTAGCATTGAAGTTTGTAACTTTAAGAAGTTTATTGTATGTGCTACAAGTTTTCATTTCCATTAAATGGTGTTTATTACTAGGAATTTATATTATCAATCTTGGCAAGACCTGGGAAAAATTGCAGCTGGCTGCTAGAGTTATTGTTGCTATTGAGCACCCTCAAGACATTATCGTTCAATCTGCAAGGCCTTATGGGCAGAGGGCTGTCCTCAAGTTTGCACAATACACTGGCGCCCACGCTATTGCTGGAAGGCATACGCCTGGTACATTCACCAACCAACTCCAGACCTCATTTAGTGAGCCTCGGCTCTTGATCCTTACCGATCCAAGGACGGATCATCAAGTAATTCGACTCAGTTTAATCTATATTTGATTGTAATTTTGCCAACACTAGTTGTTTCTTGTGTGACCAAAGACTGAATGTTCGCTACGTACATGATGTAGCCTATCAAGGAAGCTGCCCTTGGAAACATTCCCACCATTGCTTTCTGTGATACTGATAGTCCCATGGGATATGTAGATGTTGGTATTCCTGCTAACAACAAAGGAAAGCACAGTATTGGATGTTTGTTTTGGCTGTTGGCTAGAATGGTTCTTCAGATGCGTGGCACCATTCCTCAGGGGCATAAGTGGGATGTGATGGTAAGTAGATTAATTAACATACAGTTCAGGTGCATGCACATGAGCAGCGAGCAAGTGTATGTTCACACAGACATGTTGAGTTATCTGTTCATTTGGCTTATTTACTTTTTATTGGCAGGTGGATCTGTTTTTCTATCGGGAGCCGGAAGAAGCCAAACAGGATGAGGAGGAAGAAATGGTACCTGCTGCCGACTATGCACTTCCTCCCCCTGATTTTGGGTTTCCCTCCACCGATTGGACTAGCACGGTTCCTGATGGTCAGTGGGGTGCTGATGTGGTTCAACCGCCTATACCTGCAGCTCCTGTTGCCAACTTGTATCCAGAGCAAGGTAAGAGCTTTACTAATGTTAATGAATTGCTTTAACAATTAGCCTGTCAAAAAAAGGTTCTTGATAAACATTTTATATAGTTTCCTCTTACATTTTTCCAAATTTTATCAGAATTTTATGCAACTGTTTAACCGATTTACTTTCCGAATCATGGTTATGATGCATATGTTATGGCGTTTCCCTTGTAGGTGGGATTTCTGGGGAATGGGATGCTGCAGCTCCACCACAACAAATTGCTGATGTACCTGCTGCGACTGGCTGGGAGTTATGAAACAGAAACAAGAATGATTAGGATTTATGCCTTCCCTTATCCCTAGTAATGAGTTAGTTACTAAGGTGTTTTGCAGATCAGTTTTGAAATGATCACGTTACTTATTTTATGGATCAGTTGCGCACTCGTAGAAATTGGATATCCAAGACAATGATGCTTGAACTTGTACTTTTGCCTCCATTTAATCTTGTTTGTTCTCATCATTAACTTCAATGCAAAGCAAGGTATATTCAAGGATTGACGAACTTGCTGCCAGAATCCAGATACAACGTTAAAGCTCAGTTAATCAAATCTCTCCTAGATGTTCTGGTCAAGGATGCTCGTGGTTAGGAAAATTTATAACTAGATTCATTCATCAGCGACATACTTTGAACCAGAGACTGAAACTGATTAAGTTGGCTCACAATTACTCTCTTGCGTACTCACTATTTGATTATGGAGATTTTCAAGGTTCTTTTCTGGTCAGCAGCACCAGTTAAAGGTTTCAGGAATGTTGCCGATAACTATGGCATGGATCAGTTCTGCATTGCTACGTAGTTTCAACACTATCATTTGCTCCTTTTCTTCTGTGACTCTCATCTTCCAGGGAACTTCTCTGAGAGCTTTATATTTTATTAACTTAAGGACTCCCTGTCCTCAGAATGTCTCAGGTCGTTGTTCTACACGACTTTCTGAACTCCGCCTTGAACCGCGAGAGTTTACCTTTTTAGACTCTTTCTTCCAGCTCAATTCCCTGAGCCTCTTCCTCCCGTTCAAAGCGTTCCTAGGATTCATCACAGTGTTTTGTTGATATCCAACCTAAGTTTCTAATTCTACCGTTTTGAAACAAAAAATTGGAAGAGAGGAAAAGATAACGAAAGAAATAAAACACACATAAATTATTATGAAGGTTGCATCTTTTATTGAATAAACAATGGCCTCGAATTGTTGAATGGGAAATTATTCTTTTTCCTAATTTAAAGAAAGTAGTAGCAATTTATCTGGATTCTAAATCTCAACATTTCCTTAGTATTTAAATTACTTTCCTCAGGAATTTAATCTAAAAATTATACTGGTCAATTTAACCCTTCCTTCTCTCTTTACTCTACGACTTTAAAATATATAAATTTCAAATAAATTTTGATTTAATAATTAAAAATATATATAAATAA
>JAOSBL010000003.1:28863917-28908459 GCA_027568915.1 Erythroxylum roraimae | reverse complement strand
CGCTAGAGATAAGAGCATGAGCATACTAACTGAATGATTCATTCCAATTGAACACAGTGCTTTAAAACTTGAGAAACAGACATAGAGGGAAAGGTAATCAGACTACAGGAAAACTATTAAATAATATACAATAAATTTCTAAGACAAGCACTCCCAACTAAGTGTTCCAGTTGAAATCATACCAAGCACATGTACATGGAGATGAACTCTACATTTAAGCACGTATAAAGGCATATACTTGAACAAATAGCCTAAACCATAAACAAAAACTATATATGAAAAGTATAGCATCACAGAAAGATCTTTATCATTATTTTGAACAAAGGAAGAGACAAATGCAGGAGAGAAAAGAAAGAGAAATTGAAACTGAACATGGAAAACACGAGAGTTTAGAGAAACAAAACCTAGCTAAACTCAACAATGAGGAAATAAACAACGGGCGAGAAAGATAATAACTTTGAACGCGATAACAGGCGAAGATGCTCCATTTGGATAACGGGAAAACAGCGGAAAAGATGAATCTTCGAAAATCGACATTCCTTCACTTTTCCTCGGTTTTCTCGCCAAACAAATGGATAGAGTAAAGCAAGAGCAGTGCCTTCGGTTTGACTCTTGAGTCAGCAATGGAAGAAAAGTGTTCGGTTCTACTAAAATCACGATTTTGCTTTGTTCTTTACTTACTTATTTATAGGCTGTCTACGTACAGCAGGTCGTTTTAACCGCTCATAGTATGACGATCCGATACAGCACAGGATTGAAAAGGATTTGCTTTTAGTAAAAGTTGTCATATCACATTTAAGTATGATTAATTATTAATTAGTGAAATCATATTTTTGAGCTGCCTTGTAATCCTCTTTTCAACGGGATTAGAACAGAGGATCTTTTCCTTTTGGGGCTAGGGTCAAAAGAAGCTTGCCTTTTGTTATGATTATTACCAGCTGATAAGCATTCAAGTGACCGTGTAATGTAGCAAACAGCAAATTGACTGCACCATTTAACTATAAAAGGTTATTGCTAATGTAATTTTCAGAGACTAGAGGTCTAACGTAGCTGAATGTTTATATACTATGAAACCAAATTTTTACAAAGAACAAAGAAAATACCCTTTTTTATTGGAAACCACGACATAAGTCGGCATGATTTTACACCCAGGAGGAATCACACCAATTAATACCTGTACAATAACTCAAAACCAGTTTGCATCTAGTAACAATAGTAAGCATTCCCAATACCCGATTTCAACTCAAATGAACACGAAGAGAAGATGACAACATGGCAGACAATAAACAACCCCAGTTGGATCCAGCAGCAGCCACTTCAACCAGTCTTCACTCCAGTAATCACCACTCAGAAACTAGAAGATTTCATACTTAATTTTTCGATTTCGAATGTTTTACAAGCCAGTCAATAACTGTATCAATGTTGGTGGAGTTCTTGCATGAGATCATAAAACAACAAACTTCTCTATCGGTGATGGATTTGAGGCCCCTGAGCAACAAAAAATTACACATCAATTGGAAATAAATCATGGGCATCATAAAGAAGTACAGTGTCCCACAAGATTGATCTGTAACACAGACATAAACACCAGCATGACACTGTAAATTTTGAGGAGCTTCTTACATCTGCTCTGTAAATTCGTGTTTAGACAGTGCTCCTGGTTTGTCTATCTTATTCCCAAGTACCAGCAAGGGGATCCCATTTAGCGAGGGCTTACTTAAAAGGTCATGTAATTCATTTC
The DNA here is from genome assembly GCA_027568915.1 of Erythroxylum roraimae. Classification (NCBI taxonomy): domain Eukaryota; kingdom Viridiplantae; phylum Streptophyta; class Magnoliopsida; order Malpighiales; family Erythroxylaceae; genus Erythroxylum; species Erythroxylum roraimae. The sequence continues at coordinate 28,906,718 of JAOSBL010000003.1, read as the reverse complement.
TTGAGACAGGTAAGTTATCATAGTCAGCAGCATCTACAACATATCTGCAAATACAAGAATCAGATGTAACACACAGCCAAATCATTCTCATATCACCAGTAATAGTCAATAGCATAGAAAATTAGAGCTTGAATGTACAAGATGAGCAGAAAGAAATTTAACATCTGAATGGGCAATTTACAAGTAAAATTTTCATCTGGGTGAAACTTTTCAAATTTAAGAATGCAGAGGCAAGTACATTTGTGTTTGTGTGTGTGAGAGAGAGAGAGAGATGTATATGTAACAATGAAAATGATAATGGGCCACAATCCAAAATGCACCTTGCATTAAGGAGTAAGGAATATGTCAACAGGTTCACATTGCAGACTATAAATAGCAATTCACCTCTTCAAGAATATAAGCTTTGTAGGAATAACTATCCTAGGGGGGAAAAACAACTAATCAAAAAACTAGAACTAAGAGGTCCTCCTAATCCAATCCCACAAAACTGAAGGATCTTGCACAGTAAGTGATGTAGATGATGTGTCCATAGGAATGGAATTGAATGACAATTGCAAGGTAGGTGCAGTTCTTATAATAAGGGAAGGACATTTATCCACGGTAAAATCAGGGGCTTTGCGGTTAAAAATGCAGATTACAATAGCGCAGAGTTGAATTTGACGAAAAGGAAGATTAAAGCAACAAATAATCAGGAAAAACAGAACAAAAATCACAAATACTATGTAGCAGCTTCACTAGGATACCTTGTGTTAATCCTTGTCTTACATTCCCAGGTTAACCCTACAATTTTCATTAGAAAAACTCAAGAAGGTTCACGCTCCCAATGTTTATGTACATTAGAGAGTTGAAGATTGACCATAATGCTTAAAGAAAATCGCAAACAATTTTTGTACATAAATAGTTGAAAGGTATTCCTACACAATGGCTGAAACAGCACGGCAATATCTTTCCCACATACTGCGAAACCTTGGTTGACCTCCAAGATCCCACAGCTTTATTGTCACGTTTCCTTTTGTTACCTTCCTCATATTAAACCCTACCTGCAAACAAAAAGAAAATAACAACAGAATTTTGAAAGTTGTAAGAACATAAATCTTTCGAAATGCTCTGACAACAAAATAAAATGAAAAGTTGTTATGATGACTCACAGTCGGGATCATATCCTCACTATATCCACCTGTCTGGAAGAAATTGACCATCAGCTCTAAAAAGAACCAAATAAGAAAGAAATACATAAACATATATATATAGTAGAAGGCGATTCGTGAGAGAAACTTTACTTACAGCAACAACGTTTACAAGTGATGTTTTTCCAGCATTCTGAAGACCTATCAAAGACAACTCCATTTCTTGCTTGAAAAACAGACTGAAATCACAAAATTAAAAGCAGAGATCAAACAAGGAGCATCGATTTTTTTATTGTAGGTAGAACCAAAAACTTAAATTAAACATGAAAACACAATTACCCATGTTTAACCCCCAAAAAATAACAAGATTTAAATCAAAAATGGGAACATACAAAAACAAACGAAAAAAAAGAAGCAAACTTTGCATTTTCTAGAGATTACCTTCGAAGCCAATTGAGAAAAGCTTCCCATAATCCCATCTTTGCCTTTTTCTTATTTGAGAGAATCAGAGAAACAAAGAATAGGGTTTCGTACTACGATTTCAATGATTGAACCACTCCAAATCCCTCGCGCTTTATTTAAAAATTGCAAAGACGAATCTTCAGATAACGTATTATATTGATATACAGAATACGGCACAGGATGTTGTTCTATTACGGTTCTTCACGGGCTATTTGAGAGCGCAGTAGATTTGGGCCAATTGACAGTGCAAATTCTGTGGTCTGAAACCGGTTGCTGTTTTTGCACGTGCTGTAGGGTTGGGAATACGGAGGGGTGGTTTGGCGAAACGTAGCCGTATTGGGTGGGATACTTATGTATGGTTTTTGTCCTCTTCGGATAGATGGGCCAATCTCCAGATTGTCGGCTGGCCGTTACAATCTCCACGTTGTCCCCTGGTGGGCCCGTCAACGACCGACCACTACGTGGCCTCCCGTCCCGTGATTGTCAATTTTTGATTGTAATTTTTTTTTTTGAGGGGATTTTTGATTGTAATATTAATTGTCAAATAATGTTCATCAATTACTTTGGAATATTTTTTTTAATATTTAAAAGTTTCAACAAGTTTAGAGTTTAAATGGATATATAATTGGTTAAATATTAAATAAAATTTTAAATTTTAAAATATGAATAAAAAAGATTTTTTATTATCGAAAATTTTAATTTTTAATTAAAAATATTATTAAATAAAAATTAATTAGTATATTTTAATTTATAAAAATTTATTAATTTAAGAAAATTAATGATTAATTAATAAATTAATCAATTTTTAACAACAAAAATTATTAAAATAAATCATATCAAAAGGTTAAAAACTGAATTAAAAAATTGAATGGTTCAAAATTTTTACGGTTAGCTTGGCTAAACCCGTTGAGTTTTTTAATCTCTCGTAATATTTTCCTTTTTTCAGATTTTACAAATAATAAAAGCCCTTATTAATCTGCACAAAAATAGAAGTAAACAACTTCACTGAAAGCGCTCATAGCATATGCAAAATGCTGAAATTAGCACGACCAGTACCTTCCCTATTTATCAACACAAACTAGCATAATCTAATGCATATGAAATGAAATAAATCGTATTCGTACTAAAGCGACCAATTGCGTTGCGTATCCTTGAAAACTTAGACGAGGAAGCATCCTGGAAACAGCATTTATTGACCCTCATTCTCCATTGGCCACAATTCCAAGCTGTACTCACACTGCACCACTCACCAAGTTTGAATTCATCTTAATCTTCGGTTGTTCACTATCTTGGTTGGGTTCAGGAATATGCTATAAGTTGGTTGATTACTTTGAAGTTTGAACTTAAAGTATCTCAGTTTCTAGCTGGAGCCGAGGAATACGCTATACATGGAAGTCCTGGTAGTGGTCATGGAAGCTGTGCGACTGTTCGTTTCAACAATCTGGGAACTTCAGGAAATGAGGTTCCAAGAGGTTTTTGACGACATGAGTTGCATTGCGATGACAGTTATCATGGTTGCTGCTTCCTGTGTTCTAGCCACAAGGAGGCGATGAAAGTGGATTAGTGGAGACTCAGCCTTTATAACTTCTAATTCCGTTTTTGATAAATTTGTAAGTGCGGTAAGCTTGGCTCGTTTCTCTCATGCTTTCTTACCACCGTCTTGTCTTTACGTTCTTCAGCCATACCTTTATTCAAATAAAAACTAACATTAATGAGACCAATGGAGAAATCCTAAAAAAATCATATGAAACACAAACTCCACTACAGATTCAACTGTTTTACAGATATGGTTGTAAATGCAAAAAAAAATTGTTGCCATGCAATATAACTAAGAGATGATTAAGGAACGGTTAAAGTTCCATTTCCATGAATCTGCAGTTAGGTGTCCACAGCAGTTTCAAATTCGTATAGAAACTTCTCATATATAACACTGGAGACTAATAAATCTTTTTCAGTATCTGAGCACCAAGTATCATGAGGTCTACCAACTCAAATCCTGCTGCAGAAACAAAATCCCTATTCTCACTGCACAAACTTGGAACAAATTTTGATTCATCGACCGATTTATAGCAAGGAACTCCGTAACTTGACCAACAAAACTGAGTAACTAGTAAGAGAGCTCAACAAACTTGTTGTGAGACGTTGTTCCTTTGTATAAAAGTGCGATACATAATGGTACCTTAGTTACGTATCCCAGATCGAATCTGAAAGGACAAGAAACGAAGAAATGCATAAAATATCTAATTTCGATTCCATAACTTCAAACGAGCTTTCCGAAACCGAAACGAGCGCGAATCTACCGTTGTCTTTACGGGAACTGTTCTCTGGTATACGGATAAAGTCTTTCTACAGTTTTCTCAAAACGTGAGTTCTCTTAACGGGTCATAAAATTCTTATGCTTACGATTGATATATGAGCAATTACAGGAGACCTTAACTTTTATATATAGCGTTCATATCGGGCTTCCCTATCACAAGACCGATATGAGTCCGGTCCACATTGATTGGGATTTATTTTTCACCCGGACTTCGACTCATTGATTTAGATCATTTATTGGGTCACTTTATTAGCTTTATCTGGATCAAATTACATAACTTAACTGATAAGTTATTAAAAACCCAAAAAATGCAATTAATAGTTGTCCAACTTTATGAGAAAGGGCAAAATTGTCCAACATTCTCCCCCTTGGATAAGTATTAATTGCAGTTTTGACTCTAGTTTAAAACTCGGTTAAATCATGCTATTGAATTAGTCGACTAGGTTTAAAAACAAAATATTTGATACAAAGATAACAAAAGTCCATCATTCCGTCCTGTAAGGCTTTCGATACCGAAAAGGATCAATTGCATGTGTCATGTGTGACACAGATCCAATACAATCACGTATACCTAATACCTCACTAACATGAATGGAAAAATAGAGTGTGACAAACTTGGATGATACCTTTATTATCTAAATTATATCATCTTCGTTTATAGGTCTCGATTTCTCCAACTTTATGCTAAATCACATCTACTAAACTACTTTAGAGAATATTTTCTCTTACCAATGCTAAACTACATTAGAGAAAATCTTTATGTTCTCCAACTGAATGCTAAACTGCATTAGAGAACCTTTATGAGATTAAAAACTTATATCCCCCTATGTCATGTCAAACTTTATAAATATCCGTATAAAACTGTATGCGTCAAAATGACATGGGATTAAAGTCAATATGTATAAATGCCCAATGACCTTTAAATACTTAAGATCGACACAAATCTTAAGACTTTTATATGTATTATGGCAATATACGATAACACGTATTACTGAGGATAAACGATGACTATCTTTATCGATGAACCATCATACTATCATAATACATCAAAATGTACAAATGTACATGGAGCAAACATAACGATCCATTAAATAAAAGTATCTAAGTACTTCAAAACACCCATACTGCATACTTGTGTCACAAACACAAGTGGGCGAAGTCCTTTGGTTAAAAGATCGACTAACATTTCCTCAGTCCTTAAATGCTCCAAATCTTAATGTCACCTTTTCGTATCAACACCTTTATGGCCAAATAATTGACCTTTAAATGCTAAGACCCTGTGATCTTCTTTGTTGTTATTAAACAACATAGCAAGAAGATTACCACAGTATAACCAAATGGGTCTAGCCACTGAATCAACCACAAACAACTTAGAAATCAAGTTTTTGAGTCAAACAGTCTGTGAAGCAGTCCCATAGCATACACTTTGCATGCATAATCAAGGAAATCATTTGTGTCTACTTGACACTCTTCCACGACATTGTACCATCTGTAAACTTAAAATTGTAACCTTAAGTGGACTTTTGATCATCCGGACACATAGCTAAAATATGAATCTGAATTCCCTACGAGATTTAGTCTGTTGACTTTTTTATATGTCAACATATAATCCTTAATTCCCTTTAGTACCTCAACACTCACTTAACCGCATTCCAATGGTCTACACCTAGGTTAACCAGATATTAACCAAACAGTCAAAAGGTGAATGCAATGCCATGCCTAGTACATAGTCGAGCATACATCAGGTTATCAACCGTACTAGAATACAGAACATTCCTCGTAACCTCTCTCTTTACTTTATTCTTTGGATACCGTGTCAAAGATTATCTCTCTCTATGAGAGATAGGTGCTATGACAAGTTTACTATTAACCGTATTAAACCTTTATAACACATACTCAATGTATGCATTCTATGAGAGGCCTGATGACTGTTGAGATCTGTCCCGATGAATCTGAATACTTAGTACAAAAGATGCTACGCCAAAGTCCTTCATGTCAAAGTTCTTGACCAAAAGTTGCTTAACCTTATACAATATGGTCAAGTAATTTGACGTGAGCAATATATCATCCACATGCAGTAATACGAAGATAATTTTGCTCCTCTTGACCTCATAGTACAAGCATCTTTTAATTTTGTTTTCCATGAAGCCGAAAGAGGTCATAACCTCATCAACTATAAGATATCATTTTTCGAAGGTTTGATGTAAACCATATATTGATCTGTATAACACGCAAACCATGCCAGTTCCATTTGGATCCTAAAATCCTTCAGGATGTACCATATAGACCTTTTCATAAGTTCTTTACTCAGGAAAACGATTTTGACAATCATCTGATGTAACTCTATATCATCATAAGCTACAATTGCCTTAATCACTTAAAATGTATCCTACAAGGATACGAGAGAAAAGGTAACATAAAGTCAACCTTTTTTCCTAAGTGAACCATTGGGCAACTGGGCAAGCCCATAAATCACTAAACTTTATCCCAAAATTCTTTAGGTTTAATCTTAATTTACAACTGACAAGTTTGCAATTCCGCTGTAAATCAACTAGCTCCCAAACCATATTATGCTTCATGGCTTGCATCTCATCAGTGATTACAACCCACCATAAATCTGCATTGCGTCCAGAAATAACTTTTGTAAAAGTAATTGGATCCGTAACATGTATAATAGCATAGTCCTGTACGCCTGATAGACTATGTAATTAGATGAGATAACAGGTCGTCTTATTTTGGTGGATTTACCTAACTGTATTAGATCTTATACCTTTAAAAACCACTGTGTGTACAGGTATGGATTCATGTTCTTATATAGGCACGGTACAGAGACCTAGATCCGCCGAATCTAACCCTATGAGTAGCGGGTACATAATAACTGTAGTATCCACCCTGCTATCATCTGAAGGGTCAAAGAGCACACCATCATCATAGACGTTGTATTCCAGAAACTTAGCTATTTGTGATTCCACTATTTTGGTCCCACCTTTTATACAATAAAAGTTGTAGCCTTAAAATGGTCGAGATATCTTACTAAATAGCAATGAGCGGAACGAGCATGCAATCTTTCTTTATAAGGATTATACTACCTCAGTAGGGCAGCCCTATACACGAATGTGTGCAAGACTGAGTTTCCAAACTTCTAGATAATTAGGTAGAATAGCCATGTTCTACATCGATTTCTTCAAGTCCTTTAGGGTGCAACTATGCCTTTCGATAACACACCATTTTTCTCATAACTACTCGGCATAGTGAATTAAATCACTATTCTAACTGATTCCAAATATCTAGCAAACAGACCTTTTAAAGTCCTGAAACACCATGTTTGTCATGATATTCTCCTCCACGGTCAAATCTGACTATTTTGATGAATTTTTCCAATTGGTTCTCAACCTTCAGTTTTTAAGCAAGAACATATAACTGTAAAGGGAATAATCATCAACAAATGTCAGAATACATTTAGAATTGCACAATGCAACTGTATAAGGTTTACTGATATCTTTATGTATCAAACTCAACAAGTCAAAAGCATAAGTTGACCTCAATATCTTTATTAGTCAACTTATCCCTGCAACAATTAACATATATTCCCAGATCATCATAATCTAGAATAGAGAAATGACTTCTTTAATCAATCTCTCAACCTAGCCCTAGAAATGTGGCTTAAACTTTTATGTCACACTATGTATGGCTTTTTATTCATCAGGGTCCTTCACTTCATGAATTGTTTGGCAAGATACGAAGAAGCATATATCTAATTCGGGGTAAAACACATTCTATACAAACCATACAACAAGAAAGTTGTCCCATTATGTTTTGCATTAAACAATAACTGTACAACAGAAGCATTAAATACAAAACATTAACCCTCTTTGTCCAAAATTGATCAAAAGATCACATATAAAATGTATCGTGTAAAACCCAAATGAACCTTACTACAAGGTTCAGTACATACATTCCCCATAGATATTATTTCTGCCTCTTCATTGCTATCAACCATCAGTTACTCCTTTTATTTGGCTTTATCTTGGATATGAACCCTTGCATTGTGAAAGAACCATGATCAAATGTTCCACTAAATAGTCACCAAATACTTAATGCGACTATCACAAATTAGATTCATAAATTGATAAGCCAAAGAATTACCTGATGGTCTCAGTCTTTCTAGGCCTTATATTGTTGGTTTCTTTATGTCATGCGGACCTTTACCGGCACTAGTTTAACCAACATCTGCATATGGAGAAGATTTAAACCTTCTACCTTTGAACTTAGCGGGTTTCATCTTTACCTTCCCTTAAGCTGCTTCGAGGGTTGTAGGAGTAGCAAACTTGAGTTTCTCCTCCTCAGCAACGCAATGAGCTATTAAAGTGTTAAAGTCCCATTCCTCATCAAGCGAGTAATATGTCATCGCCAAATTACTAAACTCTGGAGGGAGTGTGTTCAGAGTCTGGTGAACAATGAAGATAGCAGGAAGAGGAGTGTTTAGCATCTTTAGTCTACTGTGAAGATGAATCATTCTCGATATGTACTCCTTTACTCTTCCTTCTCCTGTATATCTCAAGGAGAATAATTCTTTCATCAAGACACTTGTCTCAGTATTAGGTGAAACTGTGTACCTCTGGGAGACATTACCAAGAAACTCCTTCGATATGTCTGTGTCCGGAAGTCCACTTAGCAAATAGTTAGGAATGGATTTCTTAATGGTTATAAGACTTAATCTGTTAGACCGATCCCAGGCTTCATAGGCTGCTTTATGAGCTTTTGAGCTCATAGATATAGGTAGAGATGGCCTATCCGTTTGTATGACCATATTAACCTCAGCTATCTCCATAGCATTCAATACATCCTCTGTCCACTTCTTCGTATTGAAACCGATCAGGGTTTCAATGGTGACACTAATTTTATTGACCGAAAAGGTGATTGTAAAATGATAATGTTTAAATCAGCACAAATGTAGGATAATAGTGATACTCAAAGCCATTAAACAGTATCTTTACTGAAAATTCGGTCACACATATTATGAAACACCTGTGGGTTGAATACATAATATATGCTACTAGACTCCACATAAAAGCGATCAGAGTACAGACTATCAACTCTCATGACACTACCACTTATGGCCGAATAGTCATTCAAGCAACGACTTTCCTCTATCCAATGCTTTTATGCACATCTCAAAATCTCATATATGGCCAACACCTATGGGCAAAATAACTAAACATGGTACCAGAGACATCCCTTAACATGTAAGCAGAACTATTCAAAATGCTGACTCGAAAGGTCATTTTGGTGACTACATCCTTATTATCACTCAAAAAGTCCACAAACACAAGGGATACATCTTTATGTTATGGGCATATGGTATGTGACAATGTAACATTAATAAATGCAAAAATCCGAATGCACAGTCTCATTGTCACACGCTTGTGCTAAAGACATTCTTTGAAAACTTCATTTTGAGACTTTCGTAAAAGAAATTTCTCAGTAGAGTGATTATCATTCATCAACACTAAACCAACCACCCGAGACATGAGAACCTCATGTATCTCCCTTATGGCAAGTTCGTTACAGGAAAATTCACTCAAAATAGCTTCAAAATGTCTTAATTCCTTTTTTGAGCGACTATCATGCAATCCCAAACCCTGAGCATGAGACCCGAGACACAAAACTTGAAGTATCTCTCCCTTGTGATGTCCAAAGCATGAAAATCTACTTGAAATCGGATTCAGAAAGCCTTAATTCCTTTTCCTGGAGTTAAACTTTAATTTATTTCTAATGTAATAAATCCAAAACAAATAGAAATTTTTACTTTGTGAATTTTCTAGACCCAAAAATTGAGCCAAAACACCCCAGGGCACCCTTACGGAAAATGTAAAATTTTTGTGTTTTTTTAAAAAACACTGTAGAAATTCCGTACAACTGACGTCAATACTGCATCAACGCATTATAGTGCTGACATCATAGCGTGGAGAGTGCGGCGCGTGAACTGCAAGCACCACCCAGCAACGCGCCTCAACAATGAACGGCGCGTGCATAACATACGCCAGACATGCGTCCACTTGCATTTATCTGATGACGCATGCGTAGCACACGCCGACACGTGGCAGGACACGATCCACCCATATGTCAACTTGTGTCTGGCACGTGCATCGCACGCGCCAGACGTACCCCCTTGGGGCGGTATTGTGCGTCGTTGGGTGCGTGTGTAACACGCGCTCGACAGTCTCTGTCGTTCCAATAAGAAAATGGCAATTTTTGGCAAGTTTCAGGCCAATTTTTAGGCTCCCAAGCTCGTTTTCACCCCGTTTCTTAAGGCTAAACACATGTATACTACTTTTATGCAATAAAAAGCAAGAAAAAACTGAGAAACATAAGTTAAATATCTGAAAACCTTATGGAGAGAAAATCAAAAAAATTTCGTTTTTAACCACCCGATCACGTCACCGCTCTGATACCACGTGTAATACGTAACGGTACCTTAGTTACGTATTTCGGATCGAATGTGAAAGGGCAAGAAACGAAGAAATGCAGAAAATACCTTATTTTAGTTTCATAACTTCAAACGAGCTTTCTGAAACTAAAACGAGCGCGAATTTACCGCCGTCTTCACAGGAACTGCTTTCCGGGATGTGGGTAAGGTCTTTCTACAATTTTCTCAAAACGTAAACTCTCTTAACGAGTCAGAGAATCCTTATACTTACGATTGATATATGAGCAACTACAGGAGACCTTAACCTTTATATATAGCATCTATATCGGGCTTCCCCATCACAAGATTGATATGGGTCCAGTCCACACTGATTGGGGTCCATTTTCCACCCAGACTTTGACCCATTAATTTAGATCATTTATTGGACCACTTTATTATCTTTATCTGGATCAAATTACGTAACTTAACCGATAAGTTATTAAAAAACCAAAAAATGCAATTGAGAGTTGTCCAACTTTATGAGAAAGGACAAAATTGTCTAACAAAAAGAGCTCAACAAACTTTATAAGACATACATTATTCTTGTGCATGAATTGTCACCTTCTCCTTTCTTCATTTCTTTCTTTTCTGTCTCTTGTCTTTGGCCAAATAGCGTACTCATAAATCTTGCATGTTGGATCGGAAGTGTACATGATATGTAAATAGTCTGATATCAAAGATTACAGACATAAATACAACTTAATGAATTAAGATTTCTCAATCTAATTGGTTTTCTTATCTTAAAGTATTATGTGTAAAATTTGCATATACGCCAAGCAATTTTCTGAAAAGCAAGGAGAAAGCATTGTATTCACTACAAGAAAATAAAGATTACCGATAGAAAATTAGCAACGGAAATTATTCCATATCAAATTAGCGACGGATCCTCAACTTCGTTGGTAAACTTGTTGGAGAAAATGACATTTCCTGATAGAAAAATAATATGTCGACAAATGTGGAGGGATTTTTTTGCAAACTTTGTCGACAGAATTTCGCGACAGAATAGCAAAATTCAATGGGAAAATAGGCAGCAATGTTTGGCAGGAGCAATGAGTGACGAAATTTATCGACGGATTATTTTGTCGTCGGTAAATTACCGACGAAGTTATCATTTTGTCAGTAACAGCAAACGATGTCGACAATGTTTTTAAATTTATGGTAAAACAATATCTTTTGATAATTAATAAAAACCTAACACCCGAAGCCCCCATGTCGTCTTCTCTGGTTTTTCGGTGGCTTTTGTTTTCTCCTTCATACATTTTCTTCCATCTGTTGATCTTCTTTCATTCTTCCATTGCTTCCGTTATACTGGGATTTCATGTGGAGGTTGATTGTCCATTTTCTGCTCTTGCGTTATTTGTTTGTGTTTGAAATATTTGTATGTGAACAGTTATGTTGGATATGTTGATTTTAGTGTGGATTGAGTCGTGCATGACGTTTATTTGGGGTTTTAATGAGTCATTGTTTGTTGTTGTGTGGTTGTGTTGGTGAATAATGCATCAGAATCAGTAGTTTTGACACAAAGTAGTGTTGTTTTTCAATAGCGTACCCAATGTTCGATGAAAGTTCTGTAAAAGGATAATAAACATGATTTGTAATTTGGAATGTTTATAATGATTATGAAATGATATATAAGTTATGTGCCACTGTCTATAATGATTATTAATGGGATTTCATACCTGTATATTAAGAAACTTTCTACAATTTTTGTCATAATGGAGCCTACTCTAAAAGCTTTTTTACCTGTTTTGAATCATTTAACAATTTTCCCTCTTATAGATATTTTTTGAATGGATATGTCTAATATGTTTCATTTTCCTTAGTAATACCTACTTGATTTATTTAACTTGGCATTAGTTTTGTCTATTTCTCGTAAAAAATTTCCTTTTGACACAATACAGCTATTACCCCTAATTTGGGTACATAAATAGTTAGTTGAAATTTTTCAGACTTAAAGTTGCTCCATCACTGTTTCAGAAATCCATTACAAACATCTATGAGCCTATCCTCAACAGTGCACTAATCTACATTGACGATATCTTAATATAACAAAATATTGGTTACAGATTATAGACATATGTCTTATGGCAAGTTTTGGTTTATTTTAGAATGGAATGCAATGATAAAGTTTTGTTATCCATTTATTCTATCACTTATGTAAAAGAATTCCAAGGCAACAAAAGAAGTAACAAAATCATTATGTTTATCTCTTTTTGAATGTTTTCTTATTATACATTGTTATTGAATTGAATTATACAGATTGGATAACAATTTGAGTATGTATGCCTATTGATGAATAAAACAAGTATGGAATTTACATGTGTTGTGTGTTAGAATTATGGTATAAGGAATGGCATCCTGGATCATTTTTTATATTAGGTTCATATTTATATGTAATATGCACCTTGTAACATGCAATATATTATTGATAACGTATATGACCTGTAATGGAAGAAGTTGACCAAGATTCAGAAGCACTTATGTAATCATGTGGTGTTAAGTGAATTTAATTCCTTGCACCATCTATGTCTATCTTTTATAACCAAAATTTAGATAAAATCACACAAATGAACTTATAGATTATCGATTTCATATTTTAGGAAAGGATTTTGTTCTTGTAGATATTATTCGTAATTTTGTTAGTAAAAATAACGTATCAGTTGCATGTTATGTAAACTTATATAATTTGAAACAATGAATCTAATTTGGATTCATATGACTAATTAACTGTTATTTGGTCTTACTAATGCACTTAATATTTTCATGATGTTTATATCTATGTCAATTCTAAGAAAATATATCTATGATTTGAACCATATTATTGCCTACCAGCCTTTATAACTATAAGAAGATTTAAGCTTTAAATAAAAGTCAACTAAAATTCGATTCCAAATATTAAGCTCTTCGTAATGTTTAGTCGAATGGTGAACATTTTATGGGAATTTCATAGTTCACAAGAATTGTAACATCTTAGGTTTTTGGCTTTTGTATAGTTAATTTGTAGAGTTGGTCATTCTTCTTTACATGTTATATGCTAAGTGTTTCTCAATATTTCATATATTGTTTAGGTGTCTTTGTAAGTTATTTTTGGATGTTTAATTGGTGTTGGTTCAGGTTGGGGTATGTTTTGCGTTGTTAAGCTTAAAGATTGTAAGCTCATTTTTCATATAGTTAGAGTAACATTTTTAAGAAGTCTAAAACATAAAAGTTTTAACTTTATGTGTTTAGCTTACTTAGGGTTATAAATCATGAGATTCTATGATATGTAGGGTAGGTTATGGTTGTTTTAATAACCAAGAGTTAAAGAACTCGTCTACTTGCTTTGACCTTTTAAATAAGTTTAAGTAGTTGGATAAGGTTTTTAAAGCAAATACCTCTCTTAAATCAACCCTAAATAAATTTTAAAAGTTTCAAAAGTGCATAGGGTTGTTCTTATCTCTCCCTACTCTCTCTCAAGTTCCTTTTAAGGGGTTTTCAAGTTTTCATAATATAATCTCAGGTTTCTTCTATTCCTTTTGTATTTCTATATTACTTCTTATTTATGAACTTTCTTATATGAGTTTGAATAAAATTAATAAATTAAGTTGCTTTTTAAATAAGTTAAGATTGTAGAAGTTTTGTGGTTGAGTAATATATATATATATAAATATTGAAATTGATTTGAGCAAAAAAAGAGTGTAAAATATAGGAACTGGATTTTAAATGTTCATTACTTAAGAAATTTGATGAATATGAGACATATGAATATTTCGATATGATAAATATGAGAATGGTGATAATTATACAAAAGTTGACTTGGAATTCTATGGAGTCTTATTTTAATTATGTGTACCTACACCTAAAGAGCTATATGTTATGAAATTATAGGTGGATCCTAGAATCCTTACTATAGATGGTAGAGTCCCAACGAAAGGATAACAATTCACTAAATGATAGAATACCTTATATACGGTCGATTAAGAATTCGATTGAGATATCATGCATTACATATGGTAGATTCTCTACAGGTAATCACCAAATGGTATAATATCGATGGCTTTTCATTGATTAGAATGCCATAGGAAACTATAATTATCCGTTGTTCTATCTAACTGTAAGGCCCCAAATTACACCCTAGTTGGAATGATATATGTTTATTAAAGTAAATGTAATAGGTGTTAAAATTGTGATATGATTGTGACTTGTATATGTCTTAAATTTTGGTTTGATGGACCGTAATTAGTAACTTGGAATTAATTTGCATCATTAGAAAATTGATGTATTAAAATGTACATTTTGACCAGGAAAATGTCAAATGGCATGACAAATTGGTACATGAAAATTTGGATAACTAAGCCTATACAGTTAGTCACATTTGGCATAAGTAAATAAGGGACAAATGGCAGTATAATTGAATGATAAGTGGCAACATTGGTTGAGTGACAAATGGCCCAATAGAATTATGACATTTGGTAGCTTATATAGTAGACAAATGGGATACATGCATTGGGGACATGTGCCCTTTCAAAATAAGGATACCTAGCAACTTAGGTGTTAAGCTCTTGCAAGGAAGTTCTTTGCAGCCTTCATTCATGCATCTCCACCAATTTTGTGCACTATCACACTACAATCTTTACCAAATATTGCATCACGAAAGTTACCTCATGCTATCCTCTATGTTGTTGTCTTTTGGGTGCTAAGATCATCCTAATTTCATCTTGATCATGGAATGGTGTTTGTTTTCTTGGAAGGCCAGATTGGCTTGTTAATTGAAGTAGGAATTTGAAGTTAAGCACGTAAGTGGAATGTTAAACTTGAAAGCATGTATTAATACAAGTTCTACATGCTCTATGATGATAGAATTGGCATGGAATAAGTGTTATGATGATGATCAAATGAGTGTTGAAAAAAGTGATGCTTATATGACAAATTCTGTTTTGGTTTTGATGCATGAAAGACAATGATTTGTGAGTTGCCGAATGAATATTTTTGAATTGAAATTGAATGTGAATTTGATGGGGAATTGAAGCATAATTAAGGTGTAATTGAAGTGTAATTAAGGGACTATGATGAAGGTGTATTGAAGGGAGTATGAAGGAGTTAAAATTTGGAAACAAATTGAAGGCTATAGGAGAGTGAACCTTCGGTTCACTCATCCCACAATCATGGGAATTGTATAGCTCCTTCCCACGGTTGTGGGAAATGCTTATGAATGAGAAAAGGTTAGTTTTGTGCAATTGTTGAACTATATAAGGTTAAGACACTTTATAATGGTGTAATTGGACTTAATTAAGGTTGGAAATGAACCTAATTTGATGTGAAATTAGTTAATTAAAGGTTGAATAAGTTATGGATTGCTAATTGAGGTGATAATTGAAGGAATGTGTCGTTTAATATCAATGTATCTAATGTTGGAAAACGTGAATTGTTCAAGGAAGACTGTGTTCTTATGAACACAAATGTGATCCAAAGGATATAAGTAATGTGTTAGTTATGAATGTTTGTGATTTGGAAACTTGTGTGAATACATGTAATATGTAATTACTTAATGTATTCATAGGTGCATTATTGCAAATGCTTATGTTTATAAGGCATGTTAAGTCTGATCAAATGTGAATGAATATGTTCAATTTGAGTAAAATAGAATAAATTCATATGTTATCCAATATATTTCTTACATGTGATTTTGAAATATGACATGTTTTGTTTTAAAACTGCCAAGTCCTAGTTGTGGGTAAATAGGCATACCTAGAAAGTCTGCAGCTGCTTCTGTGACACTAAGGTGTCTTCTGTACTTGACACTACGGTGTCTTCTATTCTCAGACACTACAGTGTCTTCTGATTATGAGACATAAGTCCCTTCTATTCTATGATACCAATCATAGGTATCTTCTGTTATGGTCATGTTACCCACTTATGTCAAAAGGATTAGCAGGCTATTCTGTTTTGTGTTATGATATATGTTCAGTTCTGATACAAGTTATGTTATGACCTGATGCAAGTTATACCCTATTCTGATACAGACATATCCTATTCTGAGACTTTTATGTTCTGTTCTGATACTTATATGTTTTGTTCTGATGCAAGAATATTTTGTTCTAATGCAAATAATGTTTGGATTACGCTTTTATTTGAACAATTAAAGATTGCATGTGATATGAAATGATTCAGTGCATGTGAATACTAGACGGTTGTTAAAAGAAGTCACCATTTTATATCTTGTTTAGTTATTCCCCACTAAGCTATATGCTAAGCACGGTGGTTTTGCCTCCGTATAGGTTATGATAAGAAGACTTAAGGCTAGGACAACTGCAGAGGCCAAAGAAGGATGTGTTTTGTTTTGGAAGATGTTATGTTTAAGTTTGTTTTTGAGTTATATCAAATATGATGAGACGCATTTGTATTTTGTATAAATGGTTTGTAATAACAATAATACATTATGGTTTTGTATTTAAGGCATGTATATAATGTATTCTATTTATGTATATTAACAACTTATGAATGTGAAGAATGTTGCCTTATTTTCAAGGAATTTCTGCGGTATCTTGGTATGATTTAGATATATTTTGTGTGGCATCTGTATATCCTTTTAGGGGGTATGTGGGTGTTACATTAACCAATGAATTTAGCAAGGAACCCAAGAGTTTGTAAAGAGCTTAAGATGAATTTCCAATCCAAAGAATCAAAAGCGTTATAGTTATTTTTACCTTTAAAGACTTGATGTTTATATCTACAATATGAAAAATACATGAATGCATAAAAGTCCTGTTACGATTATGTTAAAGTGTTGGGAGTGTTCTGCTTGTGTTAGTATATATCACAAGCTTTTGTTGGCATTATACTGATATTTGATTATTAGAGTTTCAAGTGTTAATGCTTATAGTGAAATTTGGCGTTGTATGCAATAGATATAAATACATAACTATTGAACAAGTGTATTATATTAAATACGAAATTTTCTATCTCGCAAGCCCTATTTTATGTTAAAGAGTGTCGCTCATCTTTCTTTTTGTAGTATGCAGTTGTTTGTCTATCCAAGTAAGTCGTCCAACTAATATCTATCATATGTGTTGCTTTAATAGAATGAGTATTTGTGCTTGGGTTTTCCTGAACGAAAAGGAGGTATTGATTTTGTGTTGTTTAGAATATTCTTATAATCAATGATGAGTTTTTATGTTCTTCTTTAATAGTCTAAGTATTTATATTTGGGTTTTGTTTGAATCGTTGATGAGTAGATGTATGGATTACATGAGTATTTACTATATATGGAATGAGTTTGAGATCTTATGGATGATCCAATGCATAATAATGAAACAAAATTTTGTTCTTTGCATAATAAACCCTTAGATGAAACTTATAAGAAATTCACAACAGTTCTTTGCATAATAAACCTCTAGGACGGTATATAAGTTGTAAACCAGTGATACAGCTCTCATGAGGCTTATTGGTGAAAAATTCCACGATCCTAGAAGTCACAGTGAAAACTTGCTTTCTCGATTCATATAGTGTAACAATGCCACGTACCATAGTGTTTGTTTAAATTCAAACTTTGAAAATGAACTTGTAGGTGATTAATTTAAACATGAATACTCGAACTTCATTGTGATTGATTCAAACTTAGTATTAACATAAGAAATTCATATGTTTAACAGACATGATAATTCTTTACATAATAAACCCTTAGGACGATATATACGCTGGAAACCCGTGATGCAGCTCCCATAAGGCTTATCGGTTAAAAAATTCACGAGCCTAGGGTTATAGCGAGAACTTGCTTTCTGTTTCATATGGTGTAACAATGTCACATACCATAGTGCTTGTTTAAATTCAAACTTTGGAACTGAACTTGTAAGTGATTAATTCAAACACGTTCTGTAAACTTAGGGGAAATAAAGGATACTAACTATGAAATCACTTTTTTAAATAACAATTTTGCAAAAATGAGTAATGTTGATAGATCTTGGATGTATAGACAATCAACGCCTGATGGTTTCATTAATCCTGAGTTTATTGAGGGAGTTGAAGCTTTTATTCACTATGCATATTCTCAACCTGCATATTTGGATGGCCCAAAGATCAGATATCAATGTAAAAAGCCCTACTACACCATCCACCACCCCTATACCGACAGAGATCTTAGGAGTAAATGTTATGAATGAAGAAGACGACCTCCAGCTTGTAGCTAAGGGAGTAGATGGAAGAACGTACATCACAATAGTCAATGATCTATGAGAAAAAATACATGCATGATAACATCATAGGTTTTTACTGAAGTTATAAGTTTTAATTTGAAAATGATCTAAAATTGCTTATATATTAAGTTGATTCTATCTGGAACGTGCTCAAGAAACATGACATCCAAGTTTAAGGAGAAAATTGATCTTGAAGGGTATAAATGGAAGAATGTCTATCAGGTGACAAATGATTTTTATTATCAGGAGTTTGAGGTACAAAAAATATTCTTTTGTATTTTTATGTAATTAATTTTATAATTAATTAGATAAATATTGTAGGTTATAAGTACTTATAATATGTTTTATTTTTTTAGAAAGAATTTTTTTGGAATTCTAAATTTGAAGCGGTAATTTATAAACTATGGGAGAGGCGAACTCATACACGTTATAGAGACTTTGTTGGTGTGCTACACAAAACTGGTGTACGACCTTCATATATATCTAAAGAAATATGGAGTCGTTGAGAGTTCTATTAGACATCACATATTAACATAAACATTTCCTCCTTATATGACCAAATACAAGAAATCATTTAACGACAGTCTTAGCACTCTGAAAATGATGATGAAAGTTAAGCATATCTTGATGCAGTGGATGGTAGAGATAGTCGTGGAAGGATTTTCGGCTTAGGTTCATTTGTGAACATATACTATTCGTAATCTTCCATGTCTAGAACTACATCTAATAGGCGGTCGACATACAATGAGAGAATCGTTTAGCTAAAGAGCACAATTCCAATGTTTTAAAAATAGGACTGAACATCAAACCGGTCAAATGAATGGTTTAAGGTTTAGAGGATCAACAGGTATTAAACCGCTATTAAATTGGTATATAATAAATAAGAAATAAAATCAACTTTTAATTTCTATTCAATTTATTTTAATAAATAATAACCATTATTATTAAAAATTAATCAATTTATTTATTAATTGATTGATTTTTATAAATTAATCAATTTTAATCGTCTTTTTAATTAAAATTTGATGAATAAAAACAATCTCTTTTAATTATATTTTAAAATTTTCAATTTTTAATCTTTACCGATTTTACAATAGTGCAATACTAATTGAACTTTTTAAATCTATCAATTCAATTTTTAAATATAAAAAAAATAAATTTTGAAAATTTTCATTGCAAAACATTAAGGAAGCAAAAAAGTGAAACGTTCATCAAAATAGAACCAAACAATCTATTTATGGCCAAATAATTAAATCCAACAACACATTGACAACTTGACCTTACCCACTGATAGAGAGTAACCATGAACATCTAACATCATTTATCAATTACCATTATCGTGAGCGTGAGGAGATGAGCTCATCTTTTTTCCTAATTTCTTTAATATGGTCTTGGAACTTGTCCTAATTTGGACACTCCCATTTTCCAACGTATTACTCTGTTTATCGCGTAATAAACTGAGCTTGTTTCCTTGTTCCTTACTACAACCTGAGCTTCTTTCGCTGTTTAGTCTACCTACCTGAGTAGAAGAAACCGTCCAATGCCTAGTTTTTAACTTCAAACTCTCTATCTAAGAGCGTCTCTGCACAACCCACTTGGTCAAGGCTGTAGATTCAAAAAAGTCTATGAACTAATTATTCTTGGGCAAAAGATGAAATCTTTCTGGCTGTTCTTGAACTATTTGTTCAACTTCAAATTCTTCCTTCTATTCATCATCTCTACTTTGGCTTTGATTTTGCAATCTTTATTTTCTGATCCCGGCTAGTCTATTCTCTCAATCTACTCTCATTTTCCTTCTTCTTATAAGACAGTTTTTCAGGTTGGACCGATTCATCGAAAATCGGCCTATTCTTTGATGAATCGACCAATTTTTATACATAGAGGTTATTAGGTAAAACCAAATTGGACAACTAATTGGTTCAGACGGTTGTCGAGTGGACTGGTCGGTCCGATTTGATTTTTAAAACCTTGCGCCGTATAAATGTTGGCAACTTAATTGCAACATTCGATTGAGTACATACCCTAGCTCCGTAATGAGATGGATGAATTGAAGGGGAGGGGCAACACCTTATCGCAACAGTTAAACCATCCACCTTCACCAATTACATTGCTTAGTTTTGCTACTCTCAAGTCATTTTGTATTAATTAATATTTATTGTTGTAGATAATAATTTTTATTATTAATTAAGATAAATTTTACTTTATATTACCATTCAACTTACTAAAAAAATTTCAATATCTTATCACCAAATAACTGTAGAAATTAAATATCAATCATAAAATTACCAATCAAAATTAAATTTACAACTTAAATGCATGAAAAATAAAAAAAAATAATATCGATGCATTTATCAACGGAATTATCATAAACTTACCATCGTTAAATTTTCCGACAGAACTTCAATAACTTGACTGTCGCTAAATTTACCGACGCATATACAATATACGTCGCTAAACGGAACACAACTTACAGTCGCTATCCGACGGATTTGTATACTTTGTCTGTCGGTAAAGGTACTGACGAATTTAAAAATAAATTACCGACAAAATATTTCTATTCCGTCACTAAAGATTACCGACTGTTCTCTCCAATGACTCATGCAATCGGTAATTTCCGTCAATAAATTCACTTGCCGACGGAAAGCCTTCACATTCCAACGATAATTTCCGTTGCTAAATACCAATTTTTTTGTAGTGATTATCTATCTAGAAGCTATTGTCATTTATACATACATCTCCTGGCATCAAGAAACTAAATTCATCTTTGGCATGGATAACCCAAAATTTTGAGAAAGAATGCCACTAAACCCTAACCAGCTTCCAGAAACAACTAGAAACAAGCATATGTCTCATCTGGAAGCCAACTTTTATTTATTTCCTTTCTACATTCTGGCACTCATTTTGCAGAATTTTGGAAATCCCTAATGCAAGAACTCCCTCCAAGTCAAAAATTCCACTGTCTACAAAAAATGTGCCCATGGAATGTACT
This sequence comes from Erythroxylum roraimae, assembly GCA_027568915.1. Taxonomy (NCBI): domain Eukaryota; kingdom Viridiplantae; phylum Streptophyta; class Magnoliopsida; order Malpighiales; family Erythroxylaceae; genus Erythroxylum; species Erythroxylum roraimae. Next base: position 28,885,183 of record JAOSBL010000003.1, on the reverse strand, counting down.
ACATACCCATGATCCACCAGTGACGTTACCAAAACACTTGTCCCCACGAAGGAGCCTATCAATATTTACAAGAAGCATGCGACACCAGTAGGCACTAAACAGGTCGTCAAACTATTCCGAGGCTCCTTATTGACAATTTATTGAAATTTCATCAAGCACGAATCATCTGCATATAGTTCCAAAATCAAGCATGTTAACAAAATTTGTTCCTGGGAAGATAAAAGTCTTTTGATAACTAACGCGACATAAAGAATCTCATATCAGCATCCCCGATCTCTAGCTTAAGAGTACTTCAATTATGACAACCTACCAAATCTTGAAAGTGCACGACATTTATGTACCCAAGTATATGTGTTTGCTGGTGTATTTGCAGAAACAAAATCAACAATGAGAACAGTGTAGGAGGGAGGGAAAGGCATTACTATGATCATGTATCTTTTGAGTTATATGCAATAGATGAGAAGGATTTTTCTCCCACTTTGATTTCAACTGTATTTAGGCCAATTAATTAGGCTTTCGAGCCATTCTAGCCGCTGGCTGGCTAACTACTTGATTAGCTTCTTAATTAGCTCATAAAAAACTAATCTTTATCTAACTACCTTGGGTGTGGCTTTTGCTTTTAATGTCTTAAGAGCTGCTTCAGCAAATGCTTCTGCTGCTTCTGCGTCAACCTCAGCTGCTTCAGCCTCCTTGCTTGCCTCTTCAGCTTCTGCTATAGCAGCTTCTGCCTCAGCAACTGCTCGAGCAGCAGCTGCGGCAGCCTCTTGCACTGTCATGGTCCCAATCTTGGCTAGATCCAAATCAACCTGCGGCTTTGTTAGCATATTGAAGTCATCCCTTTCAAGTTTCGGAGAAATCATGTCTCTTCCATCCCACAATAACATGGAAGACGTCCGTCTTCTGTCGTAAAATGTTGAAGTAGCTGCAACCCTGTACCTAAGTTTAACCTGCAGAAACAAAAAGAACTGAAATTAGGAAATACCAACACATAAACGAGGCTCTTTTTGAACATAAAGTGGCAATTAGATACAGATGCTTAAGTGCAAAAAGAAAAGAACATAACGTTGAATTTATGAAAAAGAGCACTGTAACATCATTTACGATGGTTCCATAAATCTAGTAAAATATCAACACAATCAGCCAAATATTACACCAATAGCGTAAAATGGAGCCCAAAAGAAAATCCCAAGAATACAAGAACACCAATCAGTATCATGCATCAAAATGACTCTCATCTTACCCCCAAGTTTATGAATGCATTGAGAGGGTTAAGACTATAGCTTCCAACAAATGCAAGTTTCCATCAACTCCTAAAGCGTCAATGTGTGAATCAGCAACATCAGTCAAATCTTGCTAAATGCATGTTTCTTAAGTTCCCACAAACTATTTTGGACAAGAGGCCAATATTTTTCTCACTTCAATTAGGTAGAAATACTAGGACTAACAACATTGGTGGGGTACATAATTACCTCAATTAGGTAGAAATGCTAGGAGTAACAGCATTGGTGGGGGGTCATAATTACCTTAATAAGCTTACCGTTTGCTGTCAAATACTTCAATTTTGCTGACAATATCCTCTTAAAATCTTGTGGTGGCCAATCAAAGTGAATCAGGACAGTTAGCAAAGCAAGGTCTAAATCAAAGATTGATAGCAATCAAAAAACCAGAGTCGCAAAAAATGCTATGGATAAGATAACATGAGTGGCAGCATGATTGTTTTTCCTATACAGACGAAGAAGCGCCTGATATGTTCTGGGATTTAGCACGCAATAAGTTGCTATTTTACTTCATGTTGCCATTACAGTTATCCCTAACAATACCATCATTGTAAAAGACAAAGGAACACACTTAATTCTCGGACGCATCATTACTTCTAACACCAAAAAATCATGTTGCACACAACTGCATAGAAAACCTATCGAAAATGGTCATAATCATATGGTTTTAGACAAAGAAATCATCAACAACTCTTCAGAGAATCCGCTGCTACTGTACATTCACACTGTAAAATGAGACGAAGCATGTGAAGCCTGTCTGGAAGACCTTCCAAGACATCTAATACTAAACTCTGAATCAAATTCAAGCTTCAAACTAATGAAAATGTTTTGAAAACAAGATACGACTGCAACTTTGAAATAAAGCTTAGTACAACTGCGCCTTCAGACCATCATCAAAAGTTATTCATTTGCTTAAATTTAAAAATAATGTTCTTCAGCCTTCTGCATTTGGTGAGGATGTAGGCAGCTCCCTATACATGCAACTACAATTAGTTACCAAAAAAAAAAATTCTAAGAGATAAGTATGACAAGTTAAAGTTTGCAAATTAAAATTATTACCTCTATGTAAGCAGCAATTGTCGTTTTACTTGAACTAAACAAACTAATCAAAACATACCCAATTCCTCAACATTCCAATTAAAATTGGCAATTATGAGGAAAAAAGGTGACTTGGATTCGTCGGGAACACGTAAATCAAAACCCTCTATGACCAGAAAGTTGAATTCACCGGAAGAGATAAACAAAGAGGCCATTTTGAAAAATAAGCAGAGAGAAGAATAGAATTACCCGAGAAAAGCGATGAAACATGAAAATCGTTCTCCTCCCAAAACGGCGTGTGTCGTTAATTTTTTCCCTGATGTCGATTGGATTTGGTTTGTGTGTAATTATATCGTTTTGCTTCTATTATTTTACTTAAATCAATTTGAGGTGAAAGTAAAAACTGTATTTCAGATTGATTTAATCAATTATCACATTCAAACTTTCAATTTCTTGAATGATTATGGTAAGCAGAAAATATATAAACGAAGTTGTTGGATTTTATATCAGGAATAAAATGAAATTAATTTATAAATTAACATCCTGAAAAAAAACAATATTAATGTGAAAGAAATTGGGAGAACAAAATCAGGCAGTGATCTGCGTTAGTCCAACGATGCTGAGTGTCTGGATATTTAATTGATATAAAATATAATTAAATATCAATTATACTAAAATAAGATCTAATATCAAATACTAAACTCTTATTTACTAAATATCTCATATTTACTCATAAAATTTTTCAAACTTTACAATCTAAGCCTAACTTGATTAAAACGAATTTGCTCTCTTCAACTCTTTTTTTGTGTATGACCTACTAAGTTTCGAAATATATTGACGATGAAAATAAATTATAACCCTAAATCATATTTAAAATTAAATAAATTAAACTCCTTTAATTCTCTAATTACATAATTTATTTCTATATATTGAGATTGACATCTAATAATACATCATGACCACTTAAATATCTATGCATGTCATTGTAGTTTTAACTAATATTTCCTAGCATGATTTTTTTTGTACAATTCAATCATTTTATCACGTAATGTTTTAATTAGACATAGAATATAAATTAGTATCTACTTAATTGAGTCAAATCATATACCAAGAATTTCTCTAATCGATAATAATTGAAGACAATGAGAGGCCGAGTGATAGGGATCTCCCATCAAATATTCATTTAACCTCGTAAGCAATTGAAACTCAGACGTCTAGTATTATGGCATATGACAAAGACTAACCCCTAAATGATCCGAGTAGCGTTTAAGGCAAAGCCACTAACCCCTAAATGATCGGAGTAGCGTTTAAGGCAAAGCCTTTAAGTAATCGTGTTATGTTGGGATTGTACTGTTAAACTCGTCTAGGACTCCAATGGTTATTGAATTGTATTAGTCTGTCATATTCTCTTCATTGTTTTTCAATTCAAACAAAACACTGAAATTTGGACGGAAAAATAATCAAATATAGTCTTTTACATATCCATGGAATTTTCTTATTCAAAAGTTTTAGCAACTTGATCATCCATTATGGTACCATGAAACAATTCTGATATGATCTAAGCCATCTCACGTTCATATTTTCTTTAACAAACTCTACTTGTTTACTTTTCCTCTAAAGTTGTATTGATAATTAGTTACTTGACAATGAACTGGACGAGGTTCATGAAGAGTATCGTTTCCTCCCAAGACAAGAAATGTATTAACTTTAATCCAAAGATTCCATAGAACATGTAGCAAACCCAAAGTTGAAGGAGCCAACTCTCACAAAGCAACATGCAAATATTCCTACCACCAACACTACTTTATGTTTTAATGAAATTACTGCAAACAAATAAGCTGCGCAATGTAATCATCCCACAAACAAAAGAGTAACACATAAATTCATAAGCATAAGAGATTTTGTACCCAATGTTTCACTTCCAAACAAAAAGTCAATTATTTGTACCAACCATTAAACACCAAAGTAAGGCATAAGAAATTCAGATAATTACAACCAAGATCGCAGGATAAATCCTATTTGATCCTTCTACTCAATCACACCGTTCATTTCCATCAGAAGCATGCATCAAGTAGACAGCAACAGCAGAGAGCAGCCAAACTGCATAATTCCAGAAAAACACCATCAACAACAATATTAACCCAAATCACCTTAACTCAAGCTTCAGATGACCGAACAAAGTACATCTATTGAATAACAAACAAAATCTGACAACATTGTAGACACACCAACCCTGTTACCAATAAATTCGGCGTCATCCAAGACCCCTTATCAACACAACCTGTACTGTACACTCAGAGCAGTCAAAGTGACCCATATGCCCTTCCAGATAAGGCTAAACATGACTGAGTTGACCAGATCTGATCTACAACTCCTACGAACTAAGTATCCAAAGCTTAAAGTTAAAAGAAAGAAAGAGAAAAGGGATGAGCGAAACTTTACCATCCTTCCAAACAGCCGGCGTTGCTGCTCTGTTGAGGAGGTGGCTGAGCGTACTGTGGAGCATAAGCAGGTGGAGGAGGATATCCCTGAGGTGGATATCCCTGTGGATAACCTTGGGGAGGGTATCCTGGTGGTGGATATGCGTCCTTAGCGTATCCTTCCGGCGGATAACCTAATCACATCACATCCTCCAATCAGAAAGTTATTAATAATACTAGATCCAGAATTAGAATTAAAAGAAAAAAAGAAAACCTTGAGGAGGAGGGACGCCGACAGGAGGCTGCTGCTGGTTGTAATAACTCATTCTGCTGAAACAGTAAAGATTGAGAGATGCGAGAGACTATTGTATTGTTTTATAACCCTCAAATTTCTCTCTTTTCTTAAGCCGTCTACAGGCGGAAAAAAGCAATTTGTATTGTATGCTGAGACTCAGAGGTTGAGTAGTTGACGTAGTTATAGAGAGAGTCGTTAGACAAACAGGAACTTGGGGAAGTCTTATTTAATGGAGGTTTGTTCTGTGCTTTTTCCCTTAACTATTCCTCATATTCTTTTAGGTGTTTATTTGTTAGGTCATTGATTTTGACGTGGCAATAGTTGGTTGGTTCCTTATTTTGATTCTTCTAGCTGTAGCCAATATTATCAGCATATGATTACGTTGTTTACGACTTTTCTTCTTCTGTTAACCTTTTCTTTTCGGTTAATTAAAAAAAATGATTCAAACTTTAATAGTTTTTAATAATTATAATCTAAATTTTAAAAAGTAATAATTAAATATTTATTTTTTATTTTTTAATTTAACCCGATATTAATATTTTCGTTAATATTACTAATGTAGCTTGCCAGATAAGTGTTTAGTGTTTCTGTCTTATGTGACAAGTCACGTTAACAACATTAATGAAAATGTTAATGTCGGGTTAGAATTAAACAAAATTGAAAGTTTGAGCTTTTAATTGTCACTTTTTAAAGTTTAAGTTATAATTAAAAATTTGAATAAAGTATGAATTTTTTAATTAACTCTTTTCTTTTCAATTTTATTTTTTTAAAACCAGTTCTTCTAATTTCTTAAAAAATGGAGGCTTTTTTTAATAATTTGGAGATATATATCTGCTTGGTTCAATTAGAAAAATGGTAATAAAAATTATAATGAATATGATAAGTAATGAAAATAGATATATTTCAATTTCTCGCTATATTAAGGGAATAAAATATTATCTTAAAAAGAATAAAAAATAATATTTATCCAATTATAATATATTATCAATCTTTTTTTTTTCTTTACGCACTCCTTTCCCGTATTTGGAAAGTAATTCAAAAGTTAATTTGTATGTTCCCATTTGAAGTAGAAAAAGTGTACAATATCTTTTTAGTCATTACCATTAATCAATTAGTAGTAAAAAAATTTCCATAATGTATTTAATTATTACAATTTAAAATTAGAAAATCTTAAATTTGAAATTTGGATGACTAATTCGGAATTGAAGGCAAAACTTTGAATAAGCTTATTCAACACGTGAAATCTGTTGGAACTTGGAACCAACCGGTTAATTAGCAACTAGCAAGAAAGATGACGTGAAGCCAAGAGATGAGGACACGCACATTCGGTTGACAGCTAAGAACACTACACCATTTCGTTGTTTTTTCCGGGAAGGTGACTTATGAGTAGGGATGGTAGCGAGCTTTCAAACGGATTAATATTTGCACTGTTCGATTTGAAAAAATAGACATAGAAATTAAAAAATAGATTTTAAATATATACTAAAAAATAAATGTAGATATAGATTTCGATATGAATTTAGTGATAACCTAAATCGATGGATAACTATATCTTACCTATTTTTTATTAACTCTATTTTTCTGTTTTTTTTAAATATTTATAGTTAAATATAATAAAATATTAATATTTTCTGAGAAGAAACAATTTTAAAATCTTCACTTTACGCCTCAATCCTCACCTTTTTATCATATTTTATTTTCTTATAGAATGATAATAATAGAAATGATATGGAGATGGAGTTTTGAATGTTGTGAAATCACGCAAAGACAATTTGAAACTTTGGATATTTCAGTATTTGTTACAATTCTTGATTGTGAAAAATATATGTTGTCTTTGCACTAGACATTATATTATTCCAATTTTATGATTTTTTTAAGACATACAAATCAAAATCTTGACGTATTATTATTAAAATAATTTTGATTTAGAGTATTCGCAAAAATCTGCTATTTATATTTTCTATTTAGAAGTTATATTTTTATGTGCTATACAACCCGATAGATATCCAAAAACCCGAACAATCCAATGGATTTGGATATGTGTAGTAAATCATAAAAATCGATAGATATGGATATAGATAGAGTAATACCGAACTCTACACATTGCCATCCCTACTTATGAGGAATGTTACGAATATGTTACCGAATTTAGTATTAGATTGTGTTTTAATATAATATTGTGCGATACCGGTTAATATTAAGTATTATTTTGGGTAATTTTTTAAATTTGTAAAATAGTCCTTAAATTTTTTTTAAAATTACAAAATAGTTCATTGTCACATTATACAGTTATACACTTGTATTGTATATTTTAAACTCTGTCTCAAAAAAATCATAATAATAAATAATAATCACAATCTTAATTTAATTTATAAAATTAATTTAATAATTATTATTAAATATAATTAAATTTAAATATATATTTCTAAAATATATAAAATTCAAATAAATTTTGATTTAATAATTAAAAATATATAAAATAAATATTAGTTTATAAATAATTATTTTTAAATTATTTGTTTTTAAAAATGAAATATTTTATTAATACTTTATTAATAAATATTATATAAAATATTACAATAAAATTAAATAATGAAGTTTTATTTAATTTATAATAATTATTAGTAATAAAAATATTTATTATTATTTTAAAAATAAAAATTAAAAATTCACAATAATTATAAAAGTTGAAATAAATAAAATAACTATTTAAAAAACTTTGGAAAAAAGGGAGGAAGGAGAGATAAAAGGGAGGGAGGGAAATTTTTAAAAATTTTCCAATTTTTTAAAATTTCCAGTATCGACCGGTATTTAGATTTTGAATATTTTTGCTCTTCAGGTTCATATTTTTCCTTATTTAACGATTTCAATTTTTATTCGGTTTGTAGGGATATAATTGGAAACACAAATCAAAATTAAGTTACATTCCATAAAATACTGTTGTATATCAAATACTATAATAAGAATCCACCCAACTTTCCTATTAGAATTCTTATAAGTATCCAAACATATGAATATCTTTACTTTCCATAGATTTATTTTCCGAAGAATCATATTCCAAATTCATTTTACTTTCCCGTCAACCAAACGGGTCAATAGCTATTTATAATAACTTTACATGAACATGAAATGAGAAAAATTAGGGAAACAATCACATTAACAAGATGAAAGAAGAAAATCAAACTACCCATTAATTTGATTAAACTACCCACTAACTCAATATTATTTTTATGTTCTAAAATTAAGGAACAAGAATGAATAACAAAGAACCATGAAATAGAGAGAAAAATGCCTAAAAACATTGAGCATGATCAGTCCCTCTATCAGCATAAGCGTGCTTATGTTTCTTCAATTTTGAGTTTTACACTAATTTTATCACTCCCCCTTAGTGCAAACTCACCATGAACAACTCCAAGAGCCTCTATGAAGTATTGGAACTTTGGTTTCACTAAAGCCTTGGTAAAAATATTAGCTACTTGATCATTGGTACGAACGTTCACCAACTCAATTTCTTCACTCAACACCTTCTCACGATCAAAATGTGGACGAACCTCAATATGCTTTGTTCGTGCATGAAAGGCAGGATTTGATGCAAGCTTGATGGTACTCTCATTATCACATTTGATTTGCATAACATATTCAATCTCAGACACCATATCTTCAATCAACTTTTTCAGCCAAATACACTCTTGTGTAGCCATAGTTGCGGCTACATATTCCACCTCTGTACTTGATAAAGCAATGATGTTTTGCTTCTTATTGCACCAAGAAACCATTGCTGAACCTGTACCTAAACAATATCCTGTAGTTGAATGGCGATCATTGGTATCTCCTGCCCAATCTGCATCAATGAATCCACTCAAGAAGAAATTATCACATCTTTTATACCAAAGTCCATAGCTAAGAGTTCCTTTTACATAACGTAAAATCCTCTTAGCAGCATCAAGATGGGAAGTCCTAGGTTCCTGCATAAACTGTGAGACAATTCCAATATAATATGAAATTTCAGGTCTTGTGATAGTTAAATAAATTAGACTACCAACAAGTTGTCGAAATTTTCTAGCATCCTTCAACAATTTTCCTTCATCTTTCTTCAATTTAAGATGTGGTTCCAATGGAGTAGCTTTCTCCTTTAACTCCCCCATGCTAAGACGATCCAGAAGGCTCCTTGCATAACCTTTTTGAGAAATGAAATAACTTTGACCTGTCTTTTCAATTTCCAAATCAAGAAAACATCTAATTTTTTTCCAGATTTTTCATCTCAAAATGGACAGCCAAGTTACTCCTCAAAATAGAAATTTCTGACTCATTATCTCCAGTTATTATCATATCATCAACATATAATAATACCAAGAGATGTACACTTGATTCTAATTTGATAAACAAACTAGAATCTGAATCAGAAACTCTAAAACTGTAAAAGTTAATGTATGATGCTACCTTACCATACCAAGCCTGAGGTGCTTGCTTTAAACCATACAATGCTTTCTTCAACCGGCAAACATGACTTGGAAATTGCTTAGAAACAAAGTCGTGAGGTTGCTTCATAAACACCTCACGATCCAGCTAGCCATACAAGAAAGCATTCTTAACATCTAGCTACCACAATTTCCAACTTTTAAAAGCAGCAAGGGAGATAAGAGTTCTTATAGTGATCATTTTAGCTACCGGGCTGAATGTCTCTTCATAATCCAAACCATAAGATTGAGAGAAACGACGAGCTACCAAGCGAGCTTTAAACCTATCAATGGTGCCATCAACCTTTTTTTTCAAGCACAATACCCACTTGCATGTCACTGGCTTACGTTTTTCTGGCCTAAGTACCAAATCCCATGTCTCATTCTTGTTTAAAGCATCAATTTCCTCTTGCATGGCTTTCTCCCAATCTGGACAACCCCTAGCTTCCTCGTAACTTCTTGGTTCGTCTGCAATAAATGCTCCTGTAAAGAAACAAGAAGTCATAATGCAATTTTTGAGTGCTACCTCATAGTCCTTAAGGTAGTTTGGTTGCCTTTTCTCCCTTGTTAACCTTGTTACTTCATGTTGCTCATCAACATCTCTCCTTTCAACATTCTGAATTGGGGGAACATCCTCTTCTTCCTTAATATTTAGTGCTTGCATTTCAGGAAATAAAGATTTCAAGTTTCCTTGACCATCACCAAGGACCACAAACTTTTGAGCAGAAAATAAAGGGGATACCTCATCAAACACCACATCTCTAAAAGTAGTATATTTCTTTGTCTTTGGATCCATACACCTCCATCCTTTCTTATGTGAGTCATATCCAACAAAAACACACTTCTTTGCTTTTGGGTCAAGTTTGGTTCTATTAGTTTTAAGAACATGGACATAACAAATAGAACCAAAAATCCTTAAATGACTCACATTAGGCTTATTACCATACAACAACTTACAAGAACATTTTTGTGTACCTGGCCAAGGAGGCAACATGTTGCTCACATAGCAAGCATACTGTGTAGCTTCTGCCCAAAGCTCCAGAGGAAGATTTTTGTCACGCACCCATGAAAAACACATTGAAGCCAAGTAAGCGAGCTTCCTTTCCACAATTCTATTTTGTTGTGGGGTATCTGGACAAGTTATCTGGCGAGCAATACTGTTATCATTATAAAATTTAAAGAATTCATCAGACATGAACTCACCACCGTTGTCACTACGAAAACACTTTATGTTCTTCCCAAGCTCCTTTTCAACAACATCTTTGAACTCCATAAACTTGACCAAAGCCTCGCTTTTCTCCTTCAAAAACTTCACCCAAGTAAACCTTGAGTGATCATCCACCAATACCATGACATATCGATGTCCACTATAACTTGGTGTCCTTGTTGGTCCCATCTAATCTGTATGCACCAACTCAAGAGGTGTGGATCTCCAGTTTGATGACATTTTGAACGAAAGATGATGTGATTTGGCAAATTGATAGCCTTACCAGTAAGAAGAACATCAATAGAAAAATTTTCCACATTTTCCAACACCTTTACATCGTTAGGACTAAACAAAACATACTTTCCAGAATCAATAATTTGAGGAACTGAAACTACATCTTTAGTCAAACCTAGCACATGGTATACATAATCCAACTTTAGGCTTTTGGATGAATTATCACCAATTTCAATAATCACATCACCCTCTTTTACTACTGGATAAGTTGAATTATCCATAGTAATGATGACTCGGTCTCCACTAGGATCCCGTACCTCAGAAAACAAAGAATCATCTCCGGTTACATGGTGTGAACATCCACAATCTACAATCCATTCCTCCTTTTTGATGTTGCTAGCATAGTTTACTAAAGCTTCAACGGTAAACCACTGCTCCCAATTAGGCTCCTCATCATTTGTGCATGCTGTATTTTCTTTGTCAAGTTTCACACGACAATTTCTCTTGATGTGCCCAATTTTCTCACGCCTGTAACATTTAATAGCATTTAATAGCTTTCTTTTATGAACTATTACCTTTCTCTCCAGTTGATTCTTCTTCTTTGTTTTTCTGCTTGGATTCTTCTTCTTTGCTCTTATTCTTGGACCTATTTTTCTTTCCATTCGAAAATAGAACAACATCAGAATCAGAATTCTTGGACATCTGCTTTGCCAGAGCTTCTTAATTAGAGAGTAGATTCTTGATTAGAGAGTAGATTCTCTAATTCTTCTACAAAAGGTTCTTTTACCCATCCTCGAATAGAAGTGACAAAAGGATTGTACTCCTTCTTCAACCCACGAATGAGATACCGACGCAAACGTGCTTCACTAATTTTCTCATCCGTGTCTATTTTTGAAATCTCAGCACAAATATTTTTAATTTTCAAAAAATATTCAGAAATAGACATACCTCCCTGCTTCAATATGGCCAGCTCATTCTCTAGAAATTGTAACCTTGCTGTGTTCTTCTTGGTGAACAGCCTTTCAAGCGTCTCCCAAACCTCCTTTGGAGTGTTAAGATCCCGTACATGGTCAATGAACTCTTTACTTATTGATGTCCTCAAAGCAAAGAGAGCCTTCCCACATTTGATCTTCCACTTCCTACATGTTTCTGCATTCTCTTGGAACATCTGCAAGAACCGTTGCTTTTGAACCAATAATCAAATCCCATAAATCCTGGCCTTGAAGGTATGCTTCCATACACAATCTCCAATACTTGTAATTGTTGCTTACAAGCTTCTCCATCCCATTTAAATTATTTCCTCCATTAGAGACCTTCATTGGAACAACCTGAACCTTTCTTCCACACTCAAACCCTCACAAAGAAAATTTGAATAATAATACCAGAGTTATGAACCTATGTCTGATACCATGAAACAAAAAATTGGAAGAGAGGAAAAGATAATAAAAGAAATAAAACACATAGATAAATTATTACGAAGATTGCATCTTTTATTTAATAATCAACAACTATTTATAATAGCTTTACATGAACATGGAATAGGAAAACAATCCCATTAACAACATAAAAGAAGGAACTTGGAATAAGGAACCCCTAGTTAATAGTAATTTAGTATGAATCATATAAAAATAGTTAAATAAGTCAATAAAGATTCATGTTGTAAATTAGTTTAAAGGAAAATATTCTTATGAAATTTAAAAAAATTATTTTCAAATATTAATTATAAAACAATTAATAATTAGCAAAGATGAACCTAAATAGATTAGAGTTGAATTTCATCATTCATGTCTCGTTAGAACTAAGGATGATATTAGGACTTGGACCTAACTTGATTTGATCTAAAAAGTTTGATTGGTCCGACCATCTAACCAAAATAATATCATTTTGAGTGTTTCAGAAAATATCACTTGGGCACTTCATTAGAGTTATGGTATTATTTAACTAAAAATAAAAATATAATTATGAATTGTAATTATTAACATATTAAGAATCCAATAAGTCGTAAAATTAAAAAGAAAAAATTAAATTAAATTAATGCTATATTTAATTGTAAAGTTTATAAGATTTCTTGAATTAAATAAGAGATATCTAATTATATAGTCTAAAATGGACTGCACAGAGTCTAAGATCTTGCTGGCACCGCGGCACGTTCAAGTGGTTGTGCGTAACAATTATTATTCGGACAAGTGGATACCAGACCCGATAACTTGATCCATCTTCGTCATGGTCAAGTCGGGTTGGCGCAAAACACAACTTGGGCCTTAGACCAAGACTTTAGGTTTGAATTGGACTAGCCAACTTTTCTCTTTCGCTTTTAATGTTCATTTGACTTATTTAGAGATAAACAAAATCTAAACGCAGTTTGACGTTGCTTATAAACAAACTTACCCAACCTCCAACATCATCACAGAGTGTCTAGGTACAGTGAACCTGTAACTGTACCATTCTGCTCTTTACCTGCTTTTTGACTCTTAAATAACACACCTCACACGGTTTCCAACTTGACGGTGTCATTAAGTGATCAAGATTCAATGTATCTAGACGCTCATTTCATGCGCAATGCATGCATATGCTATGCTATCTATGATGTGCTAACCCGTTAGCCTATTCAGTACCATGCTAATCCGTGGGGTTATATTTAAAATATTGATCACGTGCTCGCAGTGGTATGCATCAAAAACAGCAAACATTGTACATACATAAGACATGACATATATAGGTGTTCTTTATTATATAAAATTAAGACTGGGTATTGTCAAACTGTACTATACGAGAAAAAAGTAATAACAGCTGGCACATGGACATGGTTGTGTGTGTCCCACAGGATTAGTTAAGAGTTTGTTGGATTGAATATGGACCTTAGGCCTGCATAAATTGAGAGCCTCCGACACCTCCGTTTGGTTATCCCCTCCCCTCCCAAGCACCGAGGAACGGAGAGTGTGCGAGTGAGAGAGACGGAGAGAATCAATCTACAGACACCCTCACGAGAAAGACATCTTCAGATTCTGAAGTTGGCCCTCGTCGTTTAGCTTTCTTTTTCTCCTGTTTCTCTCCGTGTCGGCCCTCCTGCTCGCTTCTAGTTCCTCCAAAATCTCGGCTTTCTCGGTGATATCAGAGATACAGCTTGTTTTCTGGTTACCACACCTTCCTTGTCATTTTCCTCGGAGGTTTCGTTGATTTTTCTTGTGAGAAATTGTTCCTTCCTCTTGCCCTTTTCATGTTTGTTTGTTTGTCTCTGTTATTGCATCCGTTTCATGTTTACCATCCGCTCTGTGTCATAATATTACGTTCTGTTTGCTTACTTGTGAAATGGGGCAATCGAAAGCCTAAAGAAACATATGGGCATTGTTGTTTGGTCTTTTGTAGTTTAGCTTCTGGTTCAGTGCAACCCCATCTCGACATATGAACATGAACATGCTATTTTTGTTTTTGTTTTTTTTTTTGTAAAAGCATTGTAATTGCTTGTATGTTTAAGATTATAAAGAATCTTAATGTTATAATATTCAATTATTTACGAGTTTGGCAAAAACTTTCAAGTCCTATAATTTAATTTGCATTTATTTCTTTCCAAATCCATGAAAATAAAGAACATTATTGAATGTGGTAATGAATGAACACCGCTCATCTTTGAGATAATAAATGATTCGGTTGACTGGACCACACCTTTTTACTCCGTGCCTTTGGAGTGATTGATAACCTAAGAAATAACTCTTCTTTTTTCTGGGATAATTACCATGAGGGTTTGAGTGTGTTTCTGCAATTTTCAACTTGAATAGAGTCATTTTCAACAGTTTCACATAAAAGGGTCAATATTACTATGCGGATTTGCCTTTCTATTCTCGTAGTATGAAGGATTATTTGCTAATAAAACTTTATCTTCAGGGTTAGGCCACAATGGTGTTCTGGGTTTTTGGTTATGGTTCATTGGTCTGGAACCCAGGATTTGATTTTGATGAAAAAGTGATAGGCTTCATCAAGAACTATAGGCGTGTCTTCGATCTTGGTATGTATACGGTCACCATTAGTATATTAAGAGTGTTCTCACAATTGTTTAATCGTCCACAAATTTGATTTACTAAAAATTATTACCTTGTGCTGCATACTCCAGCTTGCATTGATCACAGAGGTACACCAGAACATCCTGCAAGAACCTGCACATTGGAATATTTGGAAGGAGCTGTTTGTGTAAGTATCAGTTTTTTTTTAATATATTTTCTAAACATTTCATGATAGTTTTCCACCATTGATTAATTTTCTACCTGCTTTATCCTTTGATTTTAACTTGGATTTTTTTTCCCACATGTGTTGTAGTGGGGTGCTGCTTATTGTGTTCGTGGAGGCCCTGAAAAGGAAAGATCGGCTATGGAGGTAAGTGCTTTTGATGTACCTAGTATTGACTTTCCAAAAAAAGAAAAACTAACCTAGTATTGACTGTAGTTATGATAAAAATAGGCAGTTTGGCAGAAAGATGTGGTTGAATTCATTTGAACTTAGTCTGATGTATCTGATGTGTTGTTTCTTATTTTCTTTCTGTAGTATTTGGAGCGCAGGGAATGCGAATATGATAAAAAGACGCTCATAAATTTTTACAAGGTCAGATTATGGCATGTTCTTACAGAAGTCTCCTGTCTGAAGTTGTCAATTGTGATTACTTTTATTCCTGCTGTGTGCCTATCACCAATCTTTTTCTCATTGTTGAATTCAGGAAGGGGATCCCTCAGTTCCTTCTATAACAGGGGTTATTGTGTAAGTCGACTTCTTATTTATTTGTTCTTTTCATTTTTATTTAGTGCGAATCAACTTATGATCATTATCCTGGTATGCAGTTTCACTTCCACTCCGGATAAACTATCCAACAAGTACTACTTGGGTCCTGCCCCGTTAGAAGAAATGGCTAGGTATGCTGGATGTCCTAATCCAACTCTATTATCCGTATTAGTTTGTTCTCATGTTCATTGCCTATAATAAACATGGTTAAAAATCTTATTCCATCTCCAGGCAAATCGCAACGGCATTTGGACCTTGCGGAAACAACAGAGACTATTTGTTCCTGCTAGAGAAGGCCATGTATGATATCGGTAAGATATTTCTTTTTGATAGTCGAACATGGAACTTTCTGTTTCGGAGTTATTGTTCCTATACTTAGTCGTAGAGATTCAATAACAGGTCATGAGGATGATATGGTCATAGAGCTGGCAAACGAAGTGAGGAAGGAACTTGGAATTGTTGGAGATGGTGTTTCTAACAAAAAGAAGCTCTTTGTGCTTTCTGATATAGTTCTGACATCCCAATTACCGGCCCTCCAGTTGCGTCCCCTACCGAAAGCTGTTGCTATGGACTCCTAACCACAGAATGTTTTGGGTGAATTGAGATAACCATAAAGAAGACCTCCTCTGACCTAATCATCACACTAGTAGAAATCTATGTTTTTTTTTTCAACTTTCTTTCAAAGAACATTTGATATGGCCTCTCAACAATGCCTGTTCTCTGACCATACTTTGTTTAGGCAAACAATTAACAAATTATTATGAGTAGGGAGTTAGTTTATGATCATAGTCAAGTGGCTGAGAAGAGGTTAGATGTAACAAGCGCTGTTGATGTGTTCCTTTTGTCTGCATTCTGAAGAACAATAATCTATCACGAGCCTTTCATTGTTTCTTTCACTGCTTTGCTTTTGTCGGTTATATTTTCAGTTCATCACCCTCTTTTGTATTTTTGCCTATTTCTGGATGAATATATGATTAAAGGGCTTGTCCACTACTGGTATTGCAAGAGAGATTATGATAGGAGTAGTAAAGGTAGCGGAGAAATGGAAGAATGAGGGAAGCACTATTATTGATAGTAGAGTGCAGGAATCTTAACCACAATACAACTACTAATAGAATAATCCTTTTGAGCCGCCCAATCTCCAAGTAAAATAACAATTAACAAATCTCAGATTATTTAACAAAGACAAATCTTAGGATATATATAGTAATTATACTAGAGCATTGTTCGCTGACATCTCAAGTAAATGTCTAGAAGATAGGGAATATGATATTCTGTCCTATTTTTTGTGTACCAATTTTGTTTTATTTAATTTCAACCATCCATTTACGTGGATACAAGTGAAAAATACTGATGCCTAGAAGATAGTGATAAGGGCTAGTGGGGAATGACGTGGAGTGATGCTATTTGACCAAATCTTCAGAAGTTAGTACAACGTAGATAACTATCAGCTCAGCACGTTGGACTTGGTTGACAACCTTCTTGTTTGTCAATTTTAACGACACTAAATTCACATACTCAAGCAACTAAGCAAATTAATCGGACTCGAGCTTGTAGTATTTTTTGTTTTCTCAAGGGACTTGGTCAATTTGGCAAATTCTGTCCGACTTGGCGTTGTGAATAGGTCCTGAGCTCGCGCTTGCTTATAAATGTCGTAAGTAAGAGTTGAAGTGACCATTAGCTTAATACAAACATTAATGCCAGGATCATTCTAATTCCAAAGCTATGTTTTTATCAAATGAACAACTTACACACTTTTAACCTTTTGTGTCATTTACGGGTCGTTTGATTGTTTTTCGTAAAAAAAGAAACATAAACTAAAAACGTGTTTGATTGAAGCTTGTTTTTATTTTTCATTTCTAAAAATAAGAAAATGGGGACAAATTTATAAAAACATAAAAATCATGTTTATATGTAATTTTAAAACAAGTTTTTATCATAAAAATAAATCATATTAATTAATTTTTTTGCACAGCTTTAACATCCAAACACACAGCTTATGAACTTTTCAGCTATTTGGTATCATAATTTTCTAGACAATTTTATTTTAAAATGGCAATTGGGCTTAGGCCCAGCTAATTTAATTTCAGGCCTAACTTGAGCTGCACGACCTTGACAACTATCACAAAATTCAAAATTTCAAGATATGATATTTTTTATTTTTAATTAAATAAAAAATAAAAATCAAGTCGAGCAAGATTTGAGTTGTAACGAAAGATACCCAACCCCGCCCATTACCATGCCTAATTTTATTGCACCAATCCGTCAAATTGTTAAAAGTTGTGTGATATATAAAAAAACAACAATAATTTCGGTGTATAAGACTTCTCATTTTGCGAAAGTGAAGAGAGAAACATCAATTATATGTAACAATTTCTTTAAATTTTACAAAGAGATTGTTGCTATGATTCAAATTTATAACCTTTTGATCGAGCAACTTTAAATATATCTCCTAAAATTTAGGAATGTGTAAGTAAGATAGAGCTTTTAGCGAGTATAAAAAATAAAAAATACAAAAATTAAATTACAATATTTAATCAATATTTAATTATTAAGTTCTCTTAAATTAAAAGAAAAATGTATGTTAAGAAAATAAAAAAATCACAGTTGAATTTTGCAAAAAGTACAGTTATATAAGTCATTCCGATTTGATTAATGATAATAGTATAATTAACTAGTAATTAACAAAATCACCCACCACCCACGTTGTGTAATTACTAATTATGCCCAAAAAAAGAGAAAATGGAAGACGACTTACAGAGCAAGTCAGTCAGGCCTTTTCATTTATTTAAAACACTAATCTACTCTCTGTGTCTCTGTTTTCTCTTTCCCTTCCTCTGTTAAAATCCTTTGTATCTTTTTAGGGTTTCAAGCTTACCAATCATCTCTGAGCCATGGATTTTACATTGGACTTCGACGCTCCTCATTCCATGGGCACCACCATAATCGGCGTCACTTACGACGGCGGTGTTGTCCTCGGCGCGGACTCCCGTACCAGCACCGGCAAGATTTGAAAATTTCGTTTCTTTCTGGGGAAATTGTGCCCTAATTGAAGGATTCCGTTAAATAAAGAGATAACTACACGAGTATAATAAGTTCTTTTTAATTTGGGCAGGAGTTTATGTTGCTAACCGGGCTTCCGACAAGATCACAAAGCTGACTGACAATGTCTACGTTTGTCGATCTGGATCGGTACAATTTTATGTGAAGCTTGTTTCTTTGGGTTGTTTTTCCTCTGAAGTATGGTTCTGTTGATGCTTTTATTTATTTTGTTTTGAAGGCAGCTGATTCCCAAATTGTCTCTGACTACGTCCGTTACTTTCTGGAACAGCATACGTAAGCTATTGTCTTTCCCTTCTCGTTTTTTGTTATATCATGTGTGAATTTGATCCTTGTAGTGCCGTTTTTATATATTCAGTGTCTGGATTTGGCTGATTAATTTGTGCTTTTTAACGTACAGAATTCAGCTTGGACAGCCTGCGACGGTTAAAGTTGCTGCAAACCTTATTAGGTTGCTTTCTTATAGCAACAAGGTTGGGTTTGCATATGATTTTTGTTTCTAGTTTTTATATAGGTTACTTGTGTTTTTGTTTCGTTGGAAGGTTCTGTATGAAGTTTGTATGTTTGATATTATTGCAGAACATGCTACAAACAGGTCTGATTGTTGGGGGATGGGACAAGTATGAAGGTGGTAAGATCTATGGAATTCCTCTTGGTGGAACCATCATCGAACAGCCTTTTGCTATTGGAGGTAGTTTTCTTCTACTTATCAATAAGTGGTTATGGATGCTATTTTGCAGACATTGGTTGTCCTTCGAATTTTCTTGGTTGTTGTTGCATTGCCCATCATATTGACATTATTTTTTTGTGATCTTAGAGTTCAAATAATTGGAGGTTGAATCTGTTCTTGTATTATACATTATTACCATCTTTAGATCAATGTGGTGAAGTCCTTACCTGAATTCAAGTGGGGATTATTGTAGACAACAAGAAAGTACAAGATTAAAACTAATCAATAGAGGGAACCTAATTGAGTTATTTTCTTATGTGCTCTATTTATGTGACCAAAACTCATCTGCGAACTGGTTCAAAGTATTGGATTTATAAACGCCAGTGGGTTTGAAAGAGGCAAACATGTTATAATGATGTCTGTTTGGAAAACTGTTAGTTTTGGCACCATCTACTTACTTATGAATGGGTTTAGAAAATTTCCATTATTCTTGTAATGAGTACCATGGCTGTTTGGTTTTCACATAATACTTAAGTAGCTAAGATCTTTTGCTTCACTTGCAAAATTATAATTAGCAAATTTAGTGCATTATTCCTCCAAAGTCAAGCCCTGTGTTGACATAATGTTGCCTTCAGGATCTGGCTCCAGTTATTTATATGGGTTTTTTGACCAAGCTTGGAAAGAGGGAATGACAAAAGAAGAAGCTGAGGTATGCTCAAACTTCTATCTAGGTTTGTGTGTGGGTGGTTTGTTAATCCCTTCAAGGTAGAGTGGGTTATGCTTTGACATTAGTTTAGCCCTTCCTAGCATGTCATAATTATACATACACTATTAACATCAAGGATTCCAGCTTTTATTAGCAAATTGAGAGCATGGCTTCTATTATTTTTTCTATTATCTTTTCCATCCATCTCGTCATATAAAGTATCTTGCTCAATGTTTACTCAAGTGTCATTGATTTTGAAGCCTATAAGGTTTGATCATTATCCTTTGGCTGTTTAGTTCTGGATTGGAACCAATTTTACAGCTTTGGAGAAAGAACGCAGGAAATTCCTTGTTACAATTATAAGTTTTGTAAATAACTAGAGTTGGTGTTCTTGTTGTGCTGGAATTTTTGGTGATAACTGCATTATGATACTTCTTTGCAGCAATTAGTCGTGAAGGCAGTTTCTCTTGCCATTGCACGCGATGGTGCAAGTGGGGGTGTTATTCGCACAGTCATCGTAAGATGACCCTACCATACTTTTTATTCTTCGCCATATCAACTTAAATTCAAATGTCTTGATCTTGATATGTTTTTGCAGATTAACTCTGAGGGTGTGACCAGAAACTTTTATCCTGGGGACAAACTTCCATTGTGGCATGAAGAGTTAGAGCCACAAGAATCATTGTTGGATATCTTGGGCGCATCTAGTCCAGAACCAATGAGCATGTGATTTAATCGGAAGTAGACAACCTGGCGTTTGATTATATTTCCATGTTTGTTATTACTCAATATGGGATCATTTCATTCTCTGTTATTTGAAGTACACTTTGTAGGACTTCCCATCTTTCTGGTTTGTTCATTCTGATGCTTTCCTTTACATTTCTTCTACCCATGGGAAGAAGAATGCATTACACTTTACCAGTTAGTCGCCGTCAATCGTATGGTGTCCAATCTCAGATAAATACGTTTCCCTTCTAGCCCTGATGAACATTTTTCATGTACGGACCTGTCTGAACTCTTTGGCCATAGATTTATTATAAAAATAATAAATAATATTATTTATTATATTAAATTTATATTATTATATTTCTGAACTCTTTGGCCCTGATGATTTGTAAAAATAATATTAATAAAA
>JAOSBL010000003.1:28817597-28852669 GCA_027568915.1 Erythroxylum roraimae | reverse complement strand
TCCTCTAACTAATTTTAACAAACTCATTGTCTAACCGTTAGCTGACTCATCATGCCCTGAAGCTCTCACCTTCTGCTCTGTCTTCTTCTTTCTTCTGGAATATATTAACATGGGTTTGTGGCCCATGTTCTGTTCCTGCTTCCTATTCCCCTTAGAGTAAGTTAATATGGGTTTATAACCCGAAAAGCTATCATGCACAAGTTTGTGAAATGATCCACAGTTTTAGAGGCATGTATTAAGAAGCAAAATCGGTTGAAAATAGATAAAAAGGAATCCATAATTTCAGTAACAACAAAACTGCTACCAGCAAAAACCTAACCTGCAGAACAAGACTTCCTGAATAGTCGGCAATCCCTCCCATAACATCAAGCCTTCCAGGAGCCCTCGTCACATAGACATCTTCCTGTAAAAAACAACCTGTAGCATATGAGACTGTTCATAACAAATCAAGATAGAAAATAAAAAATTGTGACCGCCAAGATGAAGTAGAACTCATAGTGAAGCTATGAAGTGGAGGTTTTGAATATGGTCCTAGTTTGAATAACCTAAAAATCTTTACAGCAACTGGTAAATGAATAATTGCTATTGATAAGAAATATAATTGAGAAGCAGACAAAAAGGATTCGACAGATTAAGAAGAAAACATTCGAGTAAAATGACCTCCCAATTGAAGAGTGTAACGGCAGCTTTGTGCTCCCGCATTTGGTGTTTCTCAGTTCCATTTTCAGAGTGATTTATGGTTTCAAGATCTGCCAGGCTCTTTAAGAAACTCATTGTATCAGAAAGACCTTGAAAATCTCCATGAACAATCTCAAAATCTTCAATCCATCTAAAGAAAAATTTGTAAAAAGCTGTCAATTAACATTAAAACAAACATTTCCTCATGGACACAAAGGAGGATGAAACTCACGAGCTCAGAACAGATCCATTCTCATTCGTCTGAAGAGTAGGCAATCCTGTGGATTTGTTAAGCTCATTTTCAGCACTTGCATACCAATCAGGAATGCTGATATCTCGCCCAGGGGCCCTTTGCAGTTGATACCCAAGAACTATAGCATCTCTTAATCTTCTAGCTCCACTAAACTACATGTTGATTATGAAAATAACAGTTTTAACATCATCTGGAGTACACATACACAAGCTAGTTACAGAAAACAAATTATTATTTAAATAAATAGGTTCCCAACTGTAATCCCTAAGATGATGTGAGCACAAATGAATGGGAATTGGGAGGTGATTAAAATACACCATTAGTTCCTTTGTTTGGTTGTGCATTCTATTACATCACATCCCTCATTCCATCTCATCCTCAATTCCATTGCAGTCCATTACCTCATACCAAAAATCAGATATGTGACTTGCGAACGAGATGGCAAAATAATCTTGACAATTAAGAAGGATCTCAATTCTCAGCACTTATGACACAGGTGAAAAATGAATGTGGAAGGAGAGGAGTAGAGATAGAGAGTGGAAACAAAACACAGAATAAGTAAGGGCAAATTCCGATTTAAACAAAATCGTGAAATGGAATGATGGATTCCTAACTCCCGGAAGAACTTAATTAGAGAAAAAGGATCCAAATTTGGAGAAGTCACTTGTTCTGACTAGTTTTGTTTGAAGATCACCTCAACAATATTCATGGTCCTAAAACTAATATAACATGAATTGCTGGATATCATAATTTTTCTTACCTTATCCGCAGCATAGTTCTTGCCAATTGCTGTCTCCTGCAAGATGTGAGCTGCCACCTATAATTTCAAAATTGCAATTATGTCAACAATATAAGCAATATGAACTTTTGGAAACTGAAAGATATACTCCAGAGACAAAATAGGTTGCAAGCAGGCTTGCTAAATAACAATCATCGTATTCTTGGAACTTGATCATAATAGTTCATCAGTGATGAAGGAAACATATTTTTCACAAATAAATTGTAAATTGTTTCATGACCAGTGAAATATTTGGAATAAACACTTAAGTATTATATTAAGATCATATTTCAATGTTTTTTATGCATGAAAAAGGACAATACCTCACCACCATTTATGCCTCCTTCATAACATGGTTTCAGGCTAACTGCACGTTCCAAGTAAGGTTTCCAGTGACCAGTGAGTAAATCTCGCCTAATCATCTCAACACCACTTTGATAATACTATTGAGAACATAGTAGAGCAATTATCAGAAAAATTAGATAACCCAAAATTTTGCAGAAAGGGAAGGGCGAGGCAAAGAAGAGGGAGTGAAAGACACAGAAAAGATGAGAATAAGATGACGATAATGGTCATTATGTAATTGCACCTCAAGCATATTTCTCAAAAAGGGTTCCTCATTAAAGTAATCTCTTCGAACAAAGACAAATGGCAGCTTATAAGCCAGGGCTTCACTGACAGTTCCATATCCAATTTTTCCTGGAATCACACACACACATCATCTTATAGATCCCAGCAATCGATTTTAAGAAGCTATAGTAAAATCAAATACAAACCAAGCATGCAATCAGACGCTGCCATAACATCAGGAGTATAGGCATCCTTTTGAAGTTTGATGAAGTTTGGGGGAAATTCCTCCGTGTTGGAAGCACCACAAACCTGAAAAGAAATCCAAAGCGTGACTGAGCTTTCATTATCAAGTGAAATTAAACAGTTGGGTTATTCTGTGAAAGATACCAGGCACAGCCAACCAGGAGGCAAATACTCTTCCTTCAACTTCCAGCCCGATGGCTGCATATGATAAAAAAAACTCAAAGTTACAACAAAGAAAAGAAAGGTAAGCAGAACTTATCTTACCAGCATACAAAGGATTAATTTCAATGCATATCAAAGGACCAAAATCATACAATTGCTGGACTCAACTATTCAAAAGAAACAAAGCCAATGAAATAATTGTCAGTAGATCTAATCCGGTATAAGATTTGGTGTCTTTACCTGTCCACCAAAGTTCAGGATTACGAGCTTCACATCATTTCTAATACCCAATTCTTTCCTTACCTTCAATGAGAAGATTCAAACAATTAAACCAAGATCAATGTGATATCACTGAAGGGTTCAACATAGTTTCCGATGTCAAACCTCCTCCCGGGATTTATGAAGCCTCCTCACAACTAGAGGCACATCAATAACATCGCGAAAGGCAGGCACTGCAGAAAGAACAGGATTCAAATAAATTAATAATTAGACAAATAACATGGAAATTGAGAAAAAGAACAAAATAATTAGGCAGTATAAGAGCCAACATACTTGGGCAATACCCTGGAAGACGGATAAGGAACTCACAGTGAGAATAATCCTCTGCTATCTGCGTGAATTCAGCAGCATGTAAAAGTTTGGCATGATAACAGCAGACTAACCACAGCAAATAACAGAGGTACATATGATGAATAAGGTTATAGATGATTATGCTTTCCGATATGCAAAAATAAAAGAACATAGGTAAATTCTATATTCCAGAATAGAAAAAATTCAGGACATCTACCAAAATTTTGTAACCAGATATGACTTTATCACTAACTGGCTTGAAACCGAGTTCTAATGTTCACCTAACAAAAGATAACATAGAAAGGTATAAAGAGAGACCCGTACTAGTCTCCCCAGTGAAATTGACAGTCACCAATTAGAAGATCATTACTACAAGGAATTATGGCTATATAAGGTGAAGCCGTAGATCACCTGCCACACTGTTGAACGATGATGGCGACCAGCTGCCATTACATATTCTGCATATATAAAGTCCCAACTGCATAAAACCGAACGTTTCACAAAATTTAAAGTTAAATTACTAATTGAAAGGAAAATCATGCAGGTGGATCAAGTAACCATATACATTATAACCAAATTTGAAGCCTAAGGGATAGCAAACTACAAGGTAACCCCTCCACAGATAAAGTATTGTTTTAAAGCAGGGGAAAAAATTATAAACAAGAAACAAATAAAGCATGCTTTTGAATCAAGCAACTCAAATTCAACTGGTTGGAGGTCCAGACATGCAATCATTTAATCTTTAATACTGATATTTTAAAAACCTACAATCTCTGCAGGAAAATATGTAATGATGACTGATATTCGTTAGGTTAAAAGATAACCAAAGTCTAGAATTTCAAGAGATCGAAAGCAGAAGCTTAGCAAGATGAAATAGATGGACTCATAAAAAGTCACCTGAAGTTGGTCACACAAACGGATCGAATTCCTGCATCAGCTGCTGCACGACATGCCACAGGAACAACATCTGACACCTGTGATGATGCATATATCGAAAAGAATTCACAAACATGTTTTCAGCATCCAAGAACAAAATCAAATTATAGAACAAGACTATAAGTACCACTAAGTCAGCTCTGATGGAGGTAAGCCACTTGATTTCTGTTGCCAAAATAGACTCCCGAGGTTTGACTGCTGTTTCTGAATACTAACACAAAGAGGGAAAGAAACAATTCAAAACAGTAGAAACTACTAACAACAGGGGAAAGAATCCAGTCAAAACCAACCAGAAATTAAAATTGAGAGCCGAAGTTTTTTAAGATTCTAAATTTTTTCACTTAAAAGGAAATAAGAAAACTACCTTCTCCAATGACGCAAGACGATCCACAGTCAACGCATCAGCCTGAACTGCTCCACAATCCAAGAGCACCTAAGAATTGAACGTCGGTGAGTTGATAATATTTTAAAAATCTGATAATCATTACCGAAAGCAAGAGTTATCAAATTTCCTCATTTCGACCACATTCTGATACCAACAATCACCGAACTTCACACTGAATGCAAGAACAACAAACAATTTACAGGTGAAAGCAAGCGAGAAAGAGTAAGCTACCTTGCGAATGAAGAGCCTAGGTGAGTCAATTACGGATGTAAAAACAAAGTCAGGTGCACCAGTGACTACGTGCACGTCATGGCCAGCAAGAATCAGGTGCCTAGCAACCTGAATACACCATCAATATTCCTCAACATCTAAATTTTCAGTAACCTTCATCACCGACCGCACACATTGCACACACACACACTCAAAACAAAGAAACACGGCAAAAAATCACGTGATCCACGCAAAACAACGAAAAGGATCAAAGAAACCAACAGCAGACATTATCTAAACCCGAATCCAGTAAACAGGAAACGGTGATGGGCGCATTTGAAAAAACCCGACAAGCAGAAAAGTGATCGAAAGTTAAAAGGAAAAGAAGAGATCAAAAGGACAGGACCTCAACGACACGAGTGGCGTGGCCGAAACCATGACCAGTGACATAGTAAGCGAACACTAGGTGCCTCCTTGACGCCGCCGATACTCCGTTACTCTCCTCAATCGTCATTCTCGATCCCTCTAATGTTCTTGCTAACCAAACAAGACGTGAAAAAGTGAAGAACCTAACTAACTCTTTTGTTTTTTTTTTTTGGGGTTTGCTGGGAATTTATACTGTAGAAGGAGAGCTGACTATAAGTGAAGGGGAGGCAGTCTCGTCATGTCGAATTGGACTGATGATTCGATGTTTTTACTTTGATGCCCTTTCGCGCTGCAGGGTGGTCCTCATGATTTTCGTTAAAGTGGATAACGATGAAACCGTTTCTGCCCTTTTTTCTTCTGGCGCGTGTTTTTCAGTTTACTCCCTCGTGAACGTGATCCAGGGGAGAAAGTAGCTTCAGTTGGTATTACATAGTCTTGGATACGATTCAGTTCCTAAGGTGTTGGGTAATATCCTCGTCAGGATCTATCTCTTTTAAACCGATGAGTTCCAATAATAATAAAAATTTTAATTATTTAACTTGTTAGTTAATTTTTTAATTCAATTTATTTTAATAATTTTTGTTGATAAAATTGATATCATACTTATAAAACAGAATTATTTAATTAATTAATTTTTAGCTAAATATTTTTAATTAAATTTTAATTTTTTAAAAGTAAAAACAACATTATTCAGTTATATTTTAAAATTATTTAATTTTTAACATATTTTATTAAGTTTTAATATTAGTTAAACTTTTAGGTCTTAAATTTTTTGTCTTACTGTTATAATAAATGATTAAAATTTTAAATCCATTGAATCATTCTAAACATAAAAATCTTGAATTAATTAATTTTTTGTTTAATTTCTATTTTTTTAATTTAATTTACTTTAATAATTTTTGTTATTAAGAATTAGTCAATTTTTATAAATTAGTTTATTTTCATTAAACACTTTTTTCTTAAATTAAACTTAATTTTTTATAGGTAAGGATAATCTTCTTTTCTAATCTTATTTCAATTTATTCAATTATTCAATCTTTATTATATATAAAAAATCTATTAATCTTTAAACTGTAAATATCTTGTTTTATTGATTATAAATTTTTTTAAAAATTAGTTATAACAATAAATAATGTTAATCCTTATCGGGTATAACATGATGTCATTTTATGTTTTTAATTAAGATAATATTAGCCATTTTCATATTCTTTTTAGAAGTAATATTTTAATTATTGAACATGAATTATTTTTTATTTTAATCAGAAATTTTAATTTGAAAGACCTATTTGAAATTAAATTAGTCTTTCAAATTAAATTTAATTAATTTTAAAAAACTTTTCTAAATATTTGTCAAATTTATTTAAATATTTGAACCCAACTCTAA
Organism: Erythroxylum roraimae; assembly: GCA_027568915.1. NCBI lineage: Eukaryota > Viridiplantae > Streptophyta > Magnoliopsida > Malpighiales > Erythroxylaceae > Erythroxylum > Erythroxylum roraimae. The sequence continues at coordinate 28,846,074 of JAOSBL010000003.1, read as the reverse complement.
TACTAATCTTTTATTTTAAAGTTGATATGATATAAAATCAATGGTCAAACTAATTAAATCTAAATTTCGGATGAGGTGGATGAGATTAGAAGTGAAGTTTAAGATTAAGTTAAACTATAAACAAAGCTTAAAAATTACAAGATCTAATCCATAATTTTACATAAAATAATAAAACTTCACTTTTGAGGACATTTTTAAATAAATGCTATTGTAAAATTCGAGTTACTTTTTATTTTATTAAAGTTTGGAATTTAGGGTAAAGATATTTTCACCTTTCTCATTTCAATTATTTAATTATTAAATTATCTTCAACTAATTTATAAAAATAAAAGGAGAATTATCAATATTTTAAAAATATGAAAATTAAATTTATAAAATAATAAATTTAAGGTTTGAAAAGTGACGATCATGAAATTAGTTAAAAATTAAATAAAAAGGTTTAAAATATGATTGAAAAAATTATCCAAAAATTTTTAAAAAAAATAAATAAAATTTTATTTTAATTTATAAAAATTATTAATTAATAAAATGATTAATTAACAATTGTTATTAAAATAAATTTTTTAAAAAATTACCAATTCGGTTGAGTTTTTAATAATCGGTTATGTTTATTGGGCTCACCGAGAGGTACCAACCGAGACTGTAGAAAGCTAGAGGGCCTAATTTCCCATTTCGTGATCTTCTTCTATATATAAGCTAATCCAAGCCCTGGCTTCTGGCTTAGGGTTTGTGGAGGCGGCTAGCTATCGCAGAGGTTCAATCAACTCCCTTCAAGAATCATTGAAGTTGAGTCTTGTCTTTTGATTTGTGAAAGTAATCAGTTTTCATCATGCATTTGAAGTATTTCAGTTGTGGTTTTTTTTTTCAAAGAGGAATTTGATTACGGCATACTAATGGGGCTGGAGTTTGGCTCTTTGGCTGAAAATTGGTGCCATAGAGATGAATGCAGCTTCCCTAAATCATTTCTTGTCATCCTTTTCACCTTTTTTCGCTATGATATCTTCTGTTTCTTGCGGAATATGTTAGAGAAGGTTGATACATCTGAAATTGCAATTTCATATGTATCTTCTGTTTCTTGCTGAATATGTTAAACTGATTTCGATTTTCTATTCGGGTTAGAGAAGTTAGTGCTCATGGAGTAGTGATTCAGGCAGCCTCTTTGCGTGATTGACATTGGCAAAGAAGGTGTTTAACTGCTCCTATAGTAAAAATACCTTTTGCTCTTCAGACTTGCTGAGACTTAAAACTTGAAGCTGGTCTAGTAAGCCTAAGGACATTACAACATATTTTTATTCAAACCTAGACATCCCTAAATTTTGGACCTTCAACCAAGTTAAAGATGAACTTGGCTTGTTGCTGACGATTATGGAGTTAAACTGAGACTGGGACAATAAAAATTATCATTCCAAGACATATTTATGAATTCCCATTATAAGAAAAAGTATGTGATAATAGAAACTTTGGTCCGATACCGATCTGTATGTAATTGCAAGTTGACTAGCTAGTCCGATACCATATCTGAAATGGGCTTGGCCTGAAAGCAGATTTGACTTATTAAGAAGTTTGCTCCACAGGTCTATCTACAATGGGGTTTTGAAAGCTAATGTTTTGTAATTAATCGTAAGGAAAGGAAAATCTGCTGATTGCGATTTAGTCCCAATCCGATGATGCAAATCCCCGCCTGCACTAATTTTGCTCTCAACAACCACTCTTTCCCTAGATGTTGTTCAAAGCACCCAAATTCACCCTACTCCAACCTGCTTCTGAAATTTTCAGGTGCTCGGTGTAAATATGCCGGCCAATCAGTGGTAAACACAAAACTACTTCTCCTTTTCTGTCAAGTTTAGTAACTTATAGATACCCCTTTGGAATTTGATTCCGATTTATTATATATTGTATTCACTACGACCAGAGGGCATTACCCATACGCATTATCACGGTTGTCAAAAGGAGGTCCCCCGGGGTACAATTACTAGTGGACGAGTACGTAGGCAAGCTTAGGCACTATTGCTCTGTGGATGATGTTCTAGTTCGATCCAATCCCAGAAATGCGCGGTATATTCATTTTCACATAACTTGTAATTTCTACTGAATTGGGAAGTTTTTACTTGTTTAGGTCTTGGAAATTCTGAAGTTCATCTTATGATGTAATATAAATCTTGATATTACAGGGATTCGAGGGCTCAGGTTGATGACGAGGATGCGGCAGTTATGAATCTTATAAGGTCTGATGATTGGGTATAGTCTTTACCAACATTGATGTGGTTTTTAAGGTTAATGCTGTTGTTATGGAGATTTTTGTAGCCACTTAAAGAACAGCAGTTGTGTTTAGATTGTGATGTTGGATGAGCAAGGACGGGATGTCAGCTCAGAACAGATGGCTGACTTGGTTGCAGATTCTGGGAACACGGTACTGATTGTTTACCCTACAAGAACAGAACTTTTATTTGCCTAATGTGGACATCATTTTTATGTCTACGTTTTGTAGGGAGCTTCCAGGTTGTTGTTCTGCATTGGTGGACCTTACGGTCATGGAAAACAAGTGCGAAATCGAGCTAATGTAACGATAAGATTGTCCTCAATGGTTCTGAATCATCAGATTGCGCTTCTTGTGCTTGTTGAACAGCTTTACAGGTGGGTTTTAACAGTCTGCTGGATTATATACCATGCGTTTTTGGATTAGCTAGGCTTAAATGGTTGCTTGGTCATGAATCTGATAAAGGTTATCCTTTAATGTTAAAAATGTGCAGATATCTGCAATAGGGGAACCCATTGCTTTTTTCATGTTTATCAAGTTTATCTGTTTCTTAACTGTGGTAACAAAATATCCATAAAGATAATATTTTAGTGTCGTTGTGCTTGGAATCCTTGGTAAATTCAAGATGGACAATCTGTGGATTCATTCATAAGGGGGACTTGAAACTGAACTAATATTGATTCTTCTTCCTGAAGCTTTCTCTGAACAGAATGACTGAAGAATTGTCAGTCTACCCTCCCAACTTCACCCAACAATCCTCTCTACATTGCTTGTAGTTGGTATATTAACATGTTTCTTATGAGGTTATCTTTGTTTTCTGGGCCTTTCTTGTTTCATAGCTTGTCAATGAATAGAAAGATTTCATTTGCATTTACTTACACCAACCGTTAGTCAAAACCGGCACGATAACATTATGAATCATCCCACTGCTTGAGGCATGCCAAATCAAATTTATGGTTTGAAAATTTCATTTCTTGATGGGGAGGGTTATGGGAGATGGGATACTCTTTCGTCTAGTGATTCTTGAGACGAAGAGTATCCTGGTGAACTTGAAACTGGAGGTTGTATTCATCATCGGTCAATTCTGAAACTTGATTAGGTTCTTCATTAAATTGAAGTAACAGGTTCTCCGTCTTCATATTTCAGGTCATGGACTATTCTGAAAGGACAAAACTACCATCACTAGGCATTCACCATCTATGCTATTAAAGGTGTTTAAAGAGGAGAATTGAAGCAGAGCAGCTCTGTGTTCATTTGAGAATGCTCATTTTTTATGAATGTAAACCCATTTCTTACATTATCAATGCTACATCTACAGTCTCATATCTGCTTCATTTCAAAAGTTCTTGAACATTCTTTGACGACAAACCTAGGACTTTGATTAAGATTGGCATTAGTTTGTTCTTTGACACTTGATCAATTTAGTAATAAACATGGAAAGTGCAAGTATCCCAATTTCCAGGGTTCCAAAATCATTATGTGATCAATGCTCAGAAAAATTGATCACAAAACACTAACTTGCCTCCTTTCATACATAATCCTTGCTCACCTACTGAATTAACTGTCTTCCCATAACTGTATTTTAACGGCATCCTTCCCAAGGACTTGTGGAACTTCCTTATACAATCCCCTCTCCTCTTACGGTGCTCCCCTCTCCTACTACTTAAGCCCACCTCTTTTACGGTATCCTTCAATCTTGATCGTTTATCAATATCATCACGATCAACGTGATCGTTGTTACGAGGATCTCCCCAATCTCGGACTCTTTTTGCCCCAACCAGTATAGGCCCCACGTTTGCAACATCGGCAACCACAAAGTTCATCAATATGTCCTCGCAATTCTGCATCTGATCAACGATCCTCCTCATTTCACCCATCTTAGCCCCTCCTCCGCAGCTGTACTGGAACAAATACTGGATCTTCAATATCATGAACTTGGTCAGCACGATCGAGTACTTATCCGGATGCACGGTGTAGATCCAACTCCTTGATAATAAATCAATATCGTGTGATCTCGCGAAGAACCCAATCAAACGGTCAGGATTCGAGCTCCAAACTCTGAAAGCGAACTCCAAGGACTTAGGATCAACCTCCACGTCATCGTCGCAAATCAAGACGGCGTGGGTCCGAATGGAAGATCGAGGGAGAAAGCGAGCGTTGAGACTGGCTGATGATTGGCGAACAACAGTGATTGTTGATTGACCGAAGGAGGAGAGGCTGAGATTGTGAGCCAATTCGGAAAGTGTTAGGGCTGACGTGGAGGGGTTTCCCCAGAGGACGAGCACAGCAGAGACGAGCGCCGAGGCGGAGTACGTGGCGGCGAGGGAATGGAGAAGGGGGATGCGAGACTCGGAGTAGCCGTTGATGAGGACTGTGATTTGATCAGATCGCAGAGTCCGTGGGTCACGCTGGTTGGCGGGATCACATGGATCAGAAGAAGCGAGGGTACGATCAAGAGCCAGAAAGAGAAGAAAAGCAATGAAGCACAGTAGTGTCTTCATGGATGCTAGCTTGTGAGTGTGCAAAGCAAATACATATATTCAAATAACCCAGAGTAGATGGCAATTTTAGTAATTTGCGTTTCTAATCTGGGTAATATAAATGTAATGTAACGTGATGATGACGTAATCGGATAACGTAGGAGACTGCTTTGAGATTGGCGGTGGTTGTGTGGAAGAAGTGAGCTTATTCTAAGATGGCAAAATTTTCAATAGCTCCGGTCAAGACCCCCTGTTACTTCAGGATGTCGCCGACAATCACCAGAGTGACAACGTCCAGGCTTTTCTTTAAGCCTTTGAGCTGCGTTAGTGTCCAGCAAGAGGAGAAGGTGTTTCTTTTTTCTTTTGGAATCATTTTTATCTCATTAATTTTGTGTGTTGAACTTGAACTAGTTTTGTTGGTCTGAAGAAGGCGGAGTCGGCGATCATGTGTGAACCTTGCGATGGAAAAGGATGGTTGGTTTGTGATTTCTGTAAAGGGCAAAAAACCAATGTTAAAGCCGACAACAAGCGTATCTACCGACGTTGTCCCTCTTGTAGAGCTGTAAGTAGTTCGTTCAACCTTTTGTTGTTTTAGTATATTTCGCTTGAAAAAAGGATGTTTCTTGTTTTCTAATCTTGGAATGACCCTGGAATTGAAATGTTGATTGAGTTTTTATGAGTGTATCAGATCAATCCTCTTACTATGTTTGACAGTGGATGAGGTTGGTCTGCATTCTTATGCATAATGTTTTTAGTGCAGATTGGATACGTGTTGTGTTCAAAGTGCAAGGTTTTTAAGTGTGTAACCTTCCCAAACTATTGTGATGGTGAAGATCTTTCCTTTTGAGCCTATTGCTCTAACGATGAACTGTGGAAGGAGTAAGGAGTAAAGAATCAATTCATTTCTTGAGGGGCATGTATTCAGGTTTCTGTCTTCTCCTTCATTGTGATTAATTACTTTCTCTCGATTGTTTTCCTTGAGAGGCCTCTTTCGGTGATCAGTTTTAAACCATTCATGAAAGTAAATGGACATAACTGAAATTGAAGATTGAAATGTTTCTCATCCATTATCAAATCCTACACTACTTTTGTTGCAGACCATATTTTGTTTCCTATAGGATAGAATTGTCAGGACCCAAGAGGCTTATGACCCCTTTTTATAGGGTTCAGAGGGTCCTTCATGACTCATGCGCGATGGTGATTATATGTTTTTTCTGTGTTGTCACTTGTATCAGTTGAGTTTCTATTTCTCTTATCATTAATGGCTACTAAAAGGTTGTTGTCCATGAATTGAAAGCTATGATTCATTTAAATTACCTGGATTTCTTCCCTGCAAACTGTTCAGCCAATAATAGTTTATGATTCAATCGCATCTTCAAGTTTGTGATTCAATTTACGTCACTCTTAACACAGCTTGTGTATGCAAGCTTCACACAGCTTGTGTATGCAAGCTTCAGATCCAACAGCATCATAGGCAAACCATCAATTTGAATTAGAAGTCATAACAATCTGAAGTTTGGATTTAGTGCGAGTGATTGACTAAGCAATGCATTGAAGTACTGAATTAGTGGATTATGCTCCCTTATGAACCAAAGCAGAAGTACGGTTACATGACTTGAGTTCACATTCCTTCCAAGTAAAAGCATTTGCTAATATGATGGGCAGAGAGTGGGCTTGACAATGACTAAGTTGAATTAGAGGCAAATACTTGTCATTGGACGTAAATTAAAGTGTCTAGCTTAATGTAACAAAATCCAACAAAAAACCCAAAAACAAGCAGAAGAATACTAATCTGGGACTCCCTTATATTTGGGCATTTCGTCCTGTTTGGTATGATAGATGTAAGCTAACTCCACCCAAAAAATGTGCCTTAAAAAAGAAAATAATTGCTCAAGTTTTATAAATATTTATTATTCTTCTACCCTAATTGATGTCAAAAAATGATATTAGTAAAATTAAATTATTTTTAATACGCATATCTTGTTATTAATATGGTTAATAACAAAACTAAATTGTATTAAATTATCAAGTAATCAAAAATATTTTATATATAAATGTTGACATTTTGTATCTATCGATTCGGTTGGTTTAATCGTAAAATTTTAAATCAATCAATTTTTTGTTTAATTTTTAATTTTTTGGTTTAAATTTACTTTAATAATTTTTTTTGTTAAAAACCATTCGATTGATTTTTATAAATTAAAATATATTAATTAATTTTTTTAACAATATCTTTTTTAATTAAGCTTCAATTTTAAGAATAATCTCTTTCAATTTTACGACTATCTGAAACTTGTTGAATCTCAAGGATGGAGCCATGTACACGGGGAGGGGGGCCATGGCTCTCCCTTTCAATTTTTTTTTATAAAAATTATTTATATAATTAAAATTTTTAAAATTACAAATATAAGTAGTTCCCTCTTAAAAAAAATTTTTGCATTTAGATGTTGACCTCCGGCCTCTCCTTAGAGTTGAGTCTGACTCCGTCCCTGTTGAATTTTCTAAACATTAAACTTCTCGTCTTACCAATTTAAAACATTTGTTCCGGATTTTAAAATGTTCGTATTTATATAAAAATTTATTTTAATTAAATTATATCGGTGTTAATAATAAGAATCTTTGAAATATACAGGTGTGTGTATATATATAATATTAAAATATAAACAGATTGCTTCTTGCACGTAAATGCCAGCTAGTTTTTTTTTTCTCTCTCTAGAGAAGGATACGGAGACAAATGAAACTATGAAGAAACAGTTGTTGTCGTATATACATAGCATAAGTATGTTCACGTCCCTCTTACACGTTTGTTCTCTGCGCTCTCATGAGAAAGGCGTGCTTGCCCGTTACTTTTCTCTCTCTTTCGTTTTTTGGCTTCTCGTCTTCTTCTTCGCCTCATTCCCTCTGTCTTTGTCCTGTCCTCATTCCTCTTCCGAATTACCTTTTCTTTTATCATTTTTCTAACTGACGTTAAAAAAACTAAACCGATTCAACCGTTTTATTAGTTAAAATTTTAAATTATTTAATTTTTCAGTTTAATTTATTTTAATATTTTTTATTATTAAAATTTAATAAATTTATTAATTAGTAATCAATTTTTATAAATTAATAAATTCTTATAAACTAAAATAAATAAATTAGTTTTAATTTAATAATATCTTTTAAATTAAACTTTAAAATTTTAAAAATATAAGAATAATTTATTTTAATTATACTTTAAATTGTTTAATTTTATTTAATCTTTAACCATTTTTATAACATTATAGCGCTGATTAAACGTTTTAATTTTCAACTCTTTTCGTTAATTTAATTCCATTTTTTTATGTTTTAATTTAAACTTTAATTAGCCAGTCAATTCAAAGATGTGAGTCCGCATTAATTATAAGCCCGTGACTAGTGTCATATCCGATGCGAGCACATTTGTACCTAAGACAACCACCATTTGAAATGCTGCGTTTCCCGTGTATAAATTAAATAATGTGTTCTTGTACATTTTGTTTGATTACACATCCTCGACACCTTTGACTGAAAAATGGACCGATGACTAGCTAAGGTATTTTGTTAATTTAAGAAGCACATGTTTTTATGGGAATTTAATTTAATTTAATTACTTTAAAAAACACTAAATTTTTAATTTTAAATAATCATGAAATTAAATATTTTTCTCAATGTCTTGTATTTAGCATAAACATTTAATACGTAATACGTCTCTTTTAGTTATTTAGCCTAAACACTTCCTTACTTAACCTAAACATTTTCTTTCAATAACTTGTTTGTTTTATTTATTTGCTTATCTTCTTTTTTATTTTTAAATTTATTTAGTTATTTTATCTTTTATTTTTATTCTTTAACTTGTTTTATATTTTTATATTTTTATTTATACATATTTTTCTATTTTTCTATTAATTAAAAGCAAGACTGCATACTTTTAGACCTATCTACTGTGTATTAGCAAGACTTTTATTGAAAAAATAGTCTTAAGAAGTTAGGAACATTTAAGAATGAAGTTTTATAAATGGATAAAAAGTGTCATATAGCTTCTAAAAAATAAAAAATGTAAAGGAAATAAATAAAATGATTAATTAATGTTGGAAATTTCCAATAATAATGAGATGGCTTTTATAGTAAAATAACCTTTTTTATTTTTTTAAACTAATAAACTAGGAAAATAAGTTGAATTGGCACATTCAAACAAGTCTACACACATTTCTTGAATGTCTTTCTTTCTTTTTGGTCTTTCTATTTATTACTAAGGAAAAAGCATATCTGTATGCACTCTTCTCTAACCCTACAAAGCTAGCTCAGGAGAAACATAACAGAAGAGGGAAGATTTTAACATCAAGCTGAAGACGAGTAGTGAAGAGATGGGATGGAGGAAATATTATCTTGATGCGACACTTGTGCCTCTTGGCTTCACAATCAACATGGCTTATCATGCCTGGTTATGGCATAAGGTTCGAGTCCAGCCACTGTCCACCATCATCGGAACAAACGCCTCCGGCCGTCGGAACTGGTTATCAGCCATAATGAAGGTGTGTATGCTAGCTATTGGAATCACTCTCTCTCTAATGGGTTTATGGCATTTCTAGTAAACTACATATGCGTACACGGAAAACACAAAAATTGATGAGTTCTAATGGGCATCATCTAAATGAAGCAAAGAAGTTATGTTCACCAACATATCAGTTAATTCAATTTACAGGAAAAGAAAAAGAAAGAAACTTTCTTTTCAATCTGCAGATTTGACAGGAGTTTGTGTTCTTCGGTAATTCTTCTCTCCTTTTCACTTCAAAATCCTTATTACTCATCAGTGCTTACTACAAATGTTAAGGGAGGATATGTGGTTAATTGGTTGGCTTTTCAGGATTAGTGCGAGTCACGTCGAGCGATCTCATAAACAGAATTATACGTAAAGACTTTTTCTTGTCTAACGAGCCAGTTTGTGCAGGAAAACGACAAGAAGAACATATTGGGAGTCCAATCCTTTAGGAACTTGATCATGGGATCAACGTTAATGGCGACAACCTCAATGCTTTTGTCAACTGGTTTGGCAGCCATTTTAAGCAGCTCGTACAGCGTGAAACAGCCACTGAAGGACACCATTTTTGGTGCCAGAGGAGAGTTCATGGTGGAATTCAAATACGTAACCCTTCTAACCATTTTTCTCTTCTCATTCTTTTGCCACTCTCTATCCATCAGGTTTGTGAACGAAGTTGGCATACTCATCAACTCACCTCAAGACTCCATGTCCATAGTGATCACTCCTGGTTACGTTTCAGAGCTCTTAGAGAAGGGTTTTCTTCTGAATACTGTGGGAAATAGACTGTTCTATACTGCTATGCCTCTACTGCTATGGATATTTGGGCCTGTTCCGGTTTTCTTGTGCTACGGCATCATGGTCCCCGTGTTCTATAATTTGGATTTTCTGGTTAGGGATGGAAAGGTGAAGGTGGATGCTGATGCTGATGACGATATAGAGATAGAGATAGTAGTTACTTAGTCATATTTAAGAACAATTTTTAATGTAAAATTTATGAGTAATGAGAGATTTTCTAAAAAAGATTTGAATTAAATTTAACGTTATTTTATTTTATTTTTAAATATTTAAAGTTGATGACATTTAAATTTAAGTTTACTAATTTTTTAATTCAATTAATTATTTTTTCTCTATTTCACGTCTTAAAATACACCATTTTATAGGAAAAAGTGTTTTAACATGTTTTTAATTCGAATAATTGGAATGAAAATTTTAAAGTAACTTTAAATTAACAAATTAAATATTGTCAAAATTATTGAATACTTAGCTTATTAAATTATTTATTTGATATTTGTTTTTTACAAACTTACCAAAAGATTTATTTTTGTTGCCTAATTATATCAAACAATGAAGTGATAGTTTGAAGTCATCCCAATTTTCTTTTACATAAAAGAACGTTTAAGTTTGAGAACTCTTAAATTTGATGAAATGAATAGGAAAAGTAGAGATATCATTCGGGTCTGACCCACGGGGCTGCCGCATATAAACAAATCGACGTCATTTTTATATTTTTATTTAAGAAACATATTAGGTAGGGTTAAATGCGACTAAGGCTCAGGCTCGAACCCACCACCTCATGCCGGGCCTAGGCCCCAGCCCCAGCCTCAGCAGCAATAGTTTGACCCGAACTCACCTTCTAAAGTAATTTTGTATCTTTTTAGTCAGCAAGTTTGAGGTCAGGATAAAAATAGTTTAAGCCGGATTTGAATTTAGGGTTTGAAGTTTTAGATCGGAATAAATATAGAATTTTAGATTTGAGTAGTTTAAAGTCTGACTATATTTATTTTGACATCTATAATTCAAGCCCTAGTCTAAGTTGAAGTTTGAAATTGAAAAAACCTTCAACCTCAAACCTCAAGTTTAAATCTGATCAACTTGAATCGAATTTATTGATTTTGGACCGAGCCACATTGAATCAAAACGAGCCATTTTCACCATTATTAATTAGAGGATCAAATTTTTGTCTTAGAAATCCAAGAAATTTGCTCTTCACTTACATTAACATTAAAATTTGGAGTTGAATTCTCTCCATTTGCATCACAATCTAGCAACAAAATAGGTTGTCCAAATAAATCATATCCATATTCAAGCATGACTTATAAAATCCTGGTGGGCCTTTGATGGGCTTCATGTAAAAAAGAACCGAATAACTTAGGCCCAAACCAAAATTCTAAATCTAAAAAATATAATAAATTAATAACCGAATAACCTATTCTATTTCTCGGTAGAGGAGGACTTGAGCTCCTTTCGTCTTCCTCAAGGTAGGTAGCTAATATTTACTTCTCCTCTTGAGGTTCAATAGCAGGCTGTTTAAGAGAGTTATTTCAAGGTTTGATTCTTTTCGATTCACGATTTAGGGTTTTGTCTTCCTTTTTAGTTTATCTTGGTCGTTGCATACTCTTAATTTTTTCGAAGCTTCTAGATCTCTGAATTTTGCTTGGCTAGACGTTAAATTTATGGTGGGTTTTGTATATCACTATGATTCTTGTTTCTGCAGATAAATTCGATTCTTTCTTCTTTTAGCTTTGTCATGGATTCTGCTTTTTGTTGTTTTAATTGGAAATGCTAATGGGCTTTTTTGGCATTCCGTGGTGTGATTTAACCTTGTCTGCCAAATTGCGTTGATTGGGTTGGAAAAATCAGTCTCTTTCGTTTAGTTTGTACGAGGATGGAATTTAGGGTTTCTTTTAAAATTTTGTCAGAGGCTAAATCCGGTCATGAATGAGCTGAATGTGCAAGTATTGTGCAAATTTCTGGTGTTTTGTTCGATGGTTTAAAGAGTTTATATTATATGGTGGGGAGGTTGATGTTTGTGATTATAGACTTCAATGTAGCTCAATAAGCATGCTTGTGTTCTGCTTTTAACAATTCCTTTTGTTATTTGTACTGAATTATTTTGTGATATTTGCTGTGGATTGCAGTGCTGTTTGATTGTAACATACTACTGTTAAGTTGTTGGCTTCCAGCAGCCTTGTTGCGGATTAACTTTTCTTATTTTTATGTTCAAATTGAATTTAGCAAGTTCCAACTTTGAACCCATTTGCCATGTTGTTTGGTTCATGATTTTTCTCCATCAAATTTAAGATAAGTTTTTGAATTTCCTGATCTCTTTATATCAAACAATCCCGGTTTGTTATTTTACAGGTTTTGAACTTCCTAGCGTTAGCCATGTCGTCTTCATATCTCCCTGCAACAACAGAATCAATTTCTCAGGCTTTAGAAGCTAAAGATCCCAATGAAGCCATTTCAATACTTTATCGTGTACTTGAAAATCCTTCTTCATCTCCTGAAGCACTGCGCATAAAAGAACAGGCCATCACAAATCTTTCCAACTTTCTTAGGCAAGAGAATAGGGCTGAGGATCTTCGTGGCCTTCTTACTCAGTTGAGACCCTTCTTTGTCTTGATCCCTAAGGCTAAAACTGCCAAGATTGTCAGAGGAATAATAGATGCTGTTGCCAAAATACCTGGAACTTCTGATCTCCAAATTACCCTTTGCAGAGAAATGGTGCAATGGACTCGTGAAGAAAAGCGAACATTCCTTAGGCAACGTGTTGAAGCAAGGCTTGCTTCCCTTTTGATGGAAAGTAAAGAGTATTCAGAAGCATTGACGCTTATCACAAACTTGGTAAAGGAGGTGAGGCGGTTAGATGACAAGTTGCTCCTTGTGGACATAGACTTGTTAGAGAGTAAGCTGCATTTTTCACTGAGAAATCTACCCAAGGCAAAGGCTGCTCTTACAGCTGCAAGGACAGCAGCAAATGCTATATATGTACCACCAGCCCAGCAAGGCACCATTGATTTACAGAGTGGAATACTCCATGCTGAAGAGAAGGATTATAAAACTGCTTACAGCTATTTTTTTGAAGCATTCGAGTCCTTCAACGCTCTCGAAGATCCAAGGGCAGTTTTCAGTCTTAAATATATGTTACTATGCAAGATTATGGTGAGCCAAGCTGATGATGTGGCCGGGATAATTTCTTCAAAGGCTGGTCTCCAGTATGTGGGGCCAGAATTGGATGCTATGAAAGCTGTTGCGGATGCTCATTCTAAGAGATCGTTGAAGTCATTTGAGATTGCCCTACGCAATTACAAGGCTCAACTGGAGGAAGACCCAATTGTGCACAGGCACCTTTCATCCCTCTATGACACACTTCTGGAACAGAACCTATGCAGATTGATTGAACCTTTCTCAAGGGTGGAGATTTCTCACATTGCTGAGCTGATTGAATTGCCTGTAGATCACGTTGAGAAAAAGTTGTCTCAGATGATTTTGGACAAGAAGTTTGCTGGGACATTGGACCAAGGTGCTGGATGCTTAATTATATTTGACGATCCAAAAACAGATGCTATTTATCCAGCCACTTTAGAAACCATTTCCAACATGGGCAAGGTAGTGGACAGCCTCTTTGTCAGGTCTGCCAAGATAATGGCCTGATCTAATTTCTTGAAATTTCTGTCTTCATGCTGCTCTATTTGTTAAAGTCCTTCAGTGACGTTTTAGCTTGTGCTTTACAACTTATTTCAAATTGTTGGACCTTTGATGACGATCATGATGTTATAGTTGGGACATTGGTACGATCTCATGTTTTTTTTGTTTGTTTGTTTTTTTGCCTGTTTTGCTGATTAAATACTATCAAAACTTATTAGATGTTACTATGTGATTCTAATTTCTTTATTTAAACAAATTTTACAATATTTAATTTTGATCGGTTCGATCGGACTTTATAAGATTTTTTATTAAACTTAGACTTCAAAATATAATTATTGTGTTCAGCAAGTCCAGTAAAAATATTTCAAGTTTAAATCCTGTTAAATTTATTTTTGTTTGCTGTTGGTTTGGTTCTTTTTTAATTAATCGAGTTTTAAAAATTGTCAAACTTTAAATTTGAGTTTAAATTTAATTAAACTTATTTTGGTATTTTAAATTTGGGATGGTTTGGTTCAATTTTTTTATAATTAGTTTAGTTTTTTTTTGTAATTGATGAGTTAAAAAATTGTCATATTTAAGTTTTAATTTGAATTTTAAAAAATTTATTTGAATTTGTTAAATTTAAGTCTATTTTCATAATTAATTGAATAAAAGAATCTTTAATAATAAATTCTAAAAAGATTATTTTAATTTCTCATAGTTAATTAAATGAAAAATTGTTAATTAAAATTTCAAAAAATTCCTATCAAATTGAATCATACCAAATTCAAGGGTTTTAAATCTTCTGTTCCGTTTTTTATCTTGGTTATCGCCGATTCAAACTCGAAGTGGACTCGATTGCGGTGATCAACTTTCTTTCTTCTTTGGCGAGACGATCGATGACATTGAATCCCATAGTTCAAGGAATTAATGAACTGTTTGCTTGGAACTGGACTATTGTCCCTTGGCATATTTATAAAAAGCGTAATAGGTGTGCTGATTGACTAGCGAACTATGTTGAACAGTTTGTGATAAGCCCTGTTTATCTAGATACTACACCCATTAAGTGCCAATTTATCCTTCTAGAGGATATGTTTGAGACTTTGTCTCCCTCGAATCATTTTGTAATATGTTTTCTTCCCTCTTATAAAAACAACAACAACAACAACAACATCCTATCATACAAATTTTCTCTGTCCTAATTAGTGTATGGTTAGATAATCTTTAAAACACGCCCTCATATTTTCTGTCTCAAAAATTGTGTACCAATTTTGTCTCATTTGATTCCAACCATTTATTTTTGTAGATCTCACATAAATAGATGGTTGAGATCAAATAGAACAAAAATGGTACACAATTTTTTAGACATGGGATCATGTCCCTTAAAACACATGTGCAAGTAACAGGAGATTTAAAGCCGCCTTGAAGCTGTTATCTTACAACTGAAGCAAACTTCGATAGGTGGAGCTGTAAAAGGCAGTATAAGTACAATTCTTCTTTTTCCTGATTGCTCTGATAATGGCGGCAACGTGGAGCAGTATGGAATCTAAGTTAAATGTATAAAGTTGGGCATTAGTACTCGGTCTGCATCTAAGGCATGTAAAGATAAAGTTACAAAGAAGAGAAAGTGTTAATATAATTAAAAAAACAAGTAAAGTAGGTCTAGTTGGGCGTGTCACAACAAAAGCAACCGTGACTTTCTCACAAGGTCGGTGCGTGTCTAAATCAAACACTCCTCCGTTTGCTTCATTTGTCCTCCTCCTAACTTTATTTTAGGGAAACTCTGTACGTAGGTCAAGTGGGCACCCCTTATCGAAGGTTTAAATGGCGCATCACCTTACAGGCGGATTAAGCAGGCGCACCTTATTATTGAGGGCCTAACTATTTCTCCACTTATACGTAAAACCTCGGCTGCTCCAGGCTCTTACAAGAGGAGCTAGCATGAAATCGAACCTGGGACTTAACCGAAGCCAAGCTCCACTCTCAACCATCGAGCCACACCCCTTGAAGGCCTCACTTTATTACTTATTAACTCAACACACCCAAATTGCCTATCCTCTTCCCTCTATATTACAAAATTGAACCAATTGTATAAAAACTCTTTTACAATTAAAACGAAATATACATAATACGAATATTAGAAGTGAACTAATTACAACAACGGCAACAATACCTAATATGAATCTCGCTAATACGCGAAATTTTTGAAGGTTCAATAGTACGTAATCTTACTCCTAATTAGTAAAAATAAACTAATTAAATGTTATCAATATAGTAATTTAACTCAATTCTTAAATTTATTGAATTAATTAAATTCGACTTAAATTAATAATTTAAGATAATTATAATAAATTATTAGTTTAAGTTATATTTAATTAATTTGATTTGAATTAAAAAGTTGCATAATATTTAATTAATTCATATAATATATATTTTGTCATTAATTTTAGAAAAAGATTTAGAAAATTAAAAACTAAAAAAATCCAAAATTTTCTTTCTAAGGTTTCTTATTCCGAACATTTAAAACAATTAGAAAAGTCTCATTGTTTTTAATAGATATTAAAGTAATTAAAACAATTTGGGCTTGGGGGAGTAGTAGGTGACATTTTTGTAATTTAGTGAAAAGGTAGGTGCTTTTGTTTTAGAATAATTATTCTTTTACTCCCACAGGCAAATCAATACATCGAAAGTTGCTTGCTACGTCTCTATATATCACTCCATTTGCTTCACTTTCTCTTCCCTTTTCCCCCTTCCTTCACTCTCTCTCTCTCTGTCTGTGTAGTAATCGGTTATCCATAATTCGGCTAACTGTTGGGTCTTTCAATGGAGCAGAAACCAGGCGGAGGTGGAGACTTGAAGCGAAGCGACTCAGAACTTGCCCTTCAAGAGGTCATCAACGAGACAGCTCTTGCTCCCGATAGAACCGCAGAAGAGTTCAACACCCACGATTTTGCTCGGATTCAAAAAGACAACGAAATCGATGCCTTCTTTAGCGATGTTCTGTGCGGCGATCTCTTCAAAACTCGGGTTAGTCAATAACCACTCTTATCACTCACTCAACTTTGTATGTGATTACGTGGCAAATAGTACGTCTGATGAATACTGATTACGTGACAAATAGTTGTGTGTATAATTCATTCATATGAGTGTATGTTTGTGATAAATCTTAAGGACAAAAACGTAATATTCTACATATGGTGGTTTGGGTAAGCCATAATATAGTGAAAATGACTTTATTATTATGAAAAACGTGTCCACTTTTTTATAAATTGATAGTTTTATTATAAAAATGAGATTGAAGATTATGGGCAAATTTGGCATTATACGAAAGAGCAATCAGTTGATGTTGTAAACAGCTTCTAATTTTTAGCTGGTTAGATTAAATCAGTTAATTTAATTAGTCAACAACTAAACAAATTAAATTATTTAATGATGAAATCAAACCGCTGATCAATCAGCTAATTTTTTAGCTCATCAGCTGTGAACTAAACGAGGCATATTAGAGGTAACGTGCTATATACATCGAGTTGGACGTAATTGATGAGGCCAATAAGAAAGCGACATCGTTTGAGGTGACAAGGACCAGCAATAATTGCTGGAAAGTGGAAACCTAATGACTTTATATATATATATATATTAAAAACTCATAAATTTATTTATGATTATCAAAACAACAATAATAATAATTTTGTTAGAAATAAATTATAAGAACTTAAAATTATCTTACTTTTATAATACTAGGTTGAATTATAAAAAATTGTGTTAAAATAGTCAAAATTTTAATTTTTTATGAAAATAATTTATGTTAAGTTTTTTATTACTGTTACTGATGTGACTCGTCGTGTTACTGCTGTGACTCATTTCATAGATTTTTTTTACTTCGTGTGATTGTTAAGTATTCACTTTTTTTAATTAATTTTGTGTTTTATAATTTAATAAATAATAAATAATAGTTTAAAAAAGTAAACACATGACACCAAATATCAAAATCTAAAATAATATTATAAAATTTAAGATAAATCAGGTTTTTTTTAAATAATTTACCCTTTTGTAATTATCCCTTGAATTAATTGAATGATATGAGTTGGTGTTAATCGTTCGGACATTTTTGTTTTGTTTAGGAGATGATGAATAGTTTCTCATTTTGCGGAGCAGACTCTTTCCTATGTTGTCCGAATCTCCCCAGCAAGAACTCCAGGATTTTTGTGCCAATTGATGCTCAGTCGTCTGTTTGTGGTAATGACTAATTGGTCGATACCCAGGTTCTTAAATACCCATATAAGTAAAAATATCAACAAAACTAGATGATCATTCATTCTCAGGTTAACTAATCCTGTTAGGGATGGATTATAGATATTGTTTTAGTATGACTACTAATTTCCTGAATTTGATGTGGATGAACTGGAAATATTCTTCAGCTAGCAGTCCAATATCGGTCAATAACCCAAAAGGAAGTGATAATCAGACAAGGGTAACTACAAGTGGTTCGTCTCGTGAGCAATCAGATGATGAAGACGTGGAGATAGAAGCTGGTCCATGTGAACAGAGCACCAATCCTGTTGATGTAAAACGCATCAGAAGGTATGGACAGGGAATATGGTCTGTTGTACTAGATGGATATGAAGCCAATGGTTAAGAAAATGTGATTGTTTCCTTTTAGAATGGTTTCGAACCGGGAGTCTGCCAGACGATCAAGAAGAAGAAGACAAGCTCATTTGGCAGATTTAGAGTTTCAGGTATATCTAACAAACACAGAACTTACAATGTCTGGTTAGTTGATCAAAGTTATCAACTTGATAATGACTGTCATGAGACGAAACTAGAGGGATTTTATAGTTTGAATCTTTGAATGGGGCTTCAATTTGGTTTTTAATTCCTTTGGGACAGACTTGTTCAATGAGAACTTGACTGTTCATTTTAACTATGCTAAGAAGCAAATTCAGCATATGTGGCATATCTAACAATTTCTTTGTTTTGGAGCTTCGGTAGAAGCACAAGAGTTGAGCAAACTTCCATTCTTGATTCTCAGGTTGAACGACTTGCAGGAGAAAACACATCTCTCTTCAAACAGCTTTCTGATGCTGCTCAACAATACTCTGATGCAAATACGAATAATCGAGTGCTTAAATCGGATGTTGAAGCTTTGAGGGCCAAGGTGTACATCAAACGATTCTGTTCACTTTTTCTTTCCTAAATCTCCCATTTCAATCAGAATTATGATTTAGATTCTCATGATTGAGATTCTTAATCAAGGTGGAAGCAGCTTATGCAATTAATTGAATGCTGATAAGAGTTGAAGTTTGTTTGTGTGAGGAATTTGTTTCACTGAATGTTAGAGGTAATTCACATTTTCTTATTTGATTTCAGGTGAAGTTGGCAGAAGACATGGTTACTCGAGGATCAGTAACTTGTAACTTGAATCAGCTTGTCCAAAACCATCTAAGTTTACCACAACTTTTCAATAATCATGGCCTATGTAGGCCGGAAAATGTCTCATCAACCATCAGTGTCCACGGAGACGATGCGCAATACACCGGACTGACTACTTCTAGTCAGAATTTTGGATTCGGATTAGGAAATACCGACATCAATAATGCCCATGTCAATACTAGTGCCGTAACTAGTGAACCTGTGAGTTGTGTTTCAGAGATATGGCCTTAAAAATCTCCATCCCTACTTACTGTCCATTCATATGCAGATATGGTTACTAGCTTTCTCGTTTCTGGTTTCTCCACACTAGTTAGTATCAATGTTTGTTTTAGTTATCTTGTTATTCACAAGAAAAGATTCAAGAACTTGGTTGCTTAGTTCCTGCATAAGCTTTTATGTAATTGAATTTGAACTCTCAATCTCTTTTGGTGAGAATGATTATATACAATTGCATATGTTCTTAACTCATCATCAATTCAAACTCGTTAAAATCAACCTTCCCATCCAAATTCAAGTCTGCAACTCTCAACATGTTCTGAATCTCTTTAATATCCCAACCTTTGTCCAGTCCCAAGCACTGCAACACTCTTTTCAGCTCCACCGCATCTATGTATCCGTTTCCATCCTCATCAAATATCTTGAAGGCTTGACGCAACAGTTCATGGCGGCCCGTACCGTTTTCCAAGCTGCTAAGCACCTCCTTCACCGGAACTCCGTCGTCTACGGGGGTTCCACTGTTCACGTTAACAGAACCAGGCTTGCCCTTTTCTTCTTCTTCAACGTACATCAAACCCAGCTGCTCCACCACTCTCCGAGCTCTCTCCTTCTTTATCTTCCCATTGTTCTCCATTCCAAATACGGAGGTCAAAGCCCTCACCATGAAGTCATCAGCACCATGTTCATGATCATGATGATGATCTCGTGGCTTGCATGATAGATTTGGATCGGAGCCATATGAGCTCGACCTTGGAAGAACTCCTAATGCTTGCGCTATATCTCCAACCAATCTAGAGCACACTCCAGTTATCCCCATCATCTTAAAGAAACTCAGACAATCAAAAGCACAGAGATTGCTATTAGCATAGAACACAAGAAGTGAAGTGCTTCTTCTGCTTTTCTCCAGTTTCCACATATTATATACTGTGGATCTAATGAAAGAAACCCTCCATATAGAAACAAATAACCTTAATGCCACTGTATTCCATGATTTATTTTATTATTCACATTGGATCTTAGAAATGAATTATCTGACATTGTGAAGCTGGCAATTCTCTTATATAAAAATGGCTGTTGGTCGGTTTGTGCACTGTCCATGCAATTATTTCTGTATTTGCTCAAATATAATAATACATTTGGTTGCTTCCAGTTTTCAGAATGTACGTGCATGCGAGTGACCTAATACTTTGTCAAATGGTGCTCCAATATTATACACCTCCACCAAGAAATAAACATATAACCAAATGTATCAGTAAGATGAAGCTTTTAATACAGATGCTGGAAATCTCAGAAAATGAACCGTAAATGATTCTCCTGCTGTGTGACAGGGCACATGAACCTGAAGAAACCGCGTTTTCCAGGTGTGTTAAGAATGCATATTTTATCAATTTTAAATGATACACTGGGACTCGATACATTCATACTTTAAACTGTATTTTTTAGGAAACTTCAGTGTCACTAAACATGGAAGTTTCGAGTTCGTGTTAGCAACTGTGTCAGGCTGTTCCTTATCGAGACTTCGACTCAGGTAGGAGCACAAGCCGAGATAGATCATGTCTGATATCGTGTTCAGATGGATTTTAAGTTTCCAAATCTTTTTTAGGTCCAACCCTTAATAACTGGTCAATGAATCTCGTGTTTGATTAGTCGTTATAGCATCAATGAACGGTTAAAACGATTTTTCTTGTGACAGCACCTAGAGGCATTTGATTTACTGTTACAGAAAGAGCAAAACTGTTCCTGATATTGCAAAAACCAGTGGATCCTCTCGTGCCCGAATGTCCAAATCCAGTAAATGGATCCATTGCATGATATAATCCTCTTAAACTCAAGTCCCAAATCACCATCTGGCATAACCAAATTTCCATACTCATCCACACCAATGAATGTTTCGTGAATTCTGAGGTTACTGAATATCCTAATCATGTTATCTCTGAGTATGTATAGTCCTCAGACCTGGAGGAATTCCTATGCATGGTTCACCATTGATTTTGAGCGGTTGAACAATTGCTTCTTGAAGGATTTCCCCAAACGTCGTCCCGGATACATTCTGTTTTCAGGTGTATGGTTTAGCTTTGGCCCATGATGAACCTGAAAACATAAGAACAATGCTATGATTAGAACAGGACTTTATTAGATCTTCTTCATTTGCTCCAAATTCTGGTCATATTTTAGCAACACGTTTATTGAGCTGGAAGTTTTTCTTTGATCCAATTTCTTATGTTTTGTTTTTCTTATATTATCCCTGATTTAAGCTAAAAAATTATCAGAAGTAACTTCAAATTCAGAGGAAGTGCAGACCTGAATGCCAGGCAATTAACCATCGTTTTTCAGCTAAACTTAAAGTCGCCTGAGTTTGGCCTCCACATCATAATCGACTTGATGAATCCATTTTCTATGTTTCTGGAGGATTTATGAGTTTCTATACTTCAACAAGAAATCAATAAAAGAAGCAAAAATGTGAAAAACAGAATAGTTAGGTCTGATAAGTCTCGTGTCAAAAGATATTTGGACGTCTGTTAATTATAGAACTTCGGTTCTTCTAGTACAGGACTGTTCTTAACTCAAAATTACACAATATTTATGTGAATAACTTGCGCCTTCATCCAAAATTTGGAATGTATAAGAACGGAATAAAGTCTCTGTAGATTGGTTTGGAATTCTGAAATGTTTCTTGCTGTAAGATCTTCAATTAATCAAAATGGTCTCGGTAATCGACTCTGTATCAGGTTTGTCTTCTTCAGTCATGGCTGTGTAATGCTCATGGCATGGGATATTTAGCTCTGAGCAAATGAGCTCAGTAATTTTTCTCGTCACACCTCCTAATGACAGTTTGTTTACAGTCACTGCAATGGCAAGCCTCTCTTTGGTGTAACAAAAACCAGTTGATCCTCCCATTCCCGTGTGTCCAAACCCAACAAAAGATCCATCCCTCAATCTCATCCTCCTAAAGCCTAATCCAAATGCTCCATCCGCCATGGCCCAGTTCCCATACTCACCCAAACCTAAGAATGCTTCGTGAATTCTTGGATTACTGAACATCGCCCTGATGGATTTGCTTTCTTTACCATCATCACCAGTTTCAGAGCTGTCAAGTCTGTCATTACGCTTCAAATCATTGGAACCTTCCACCTTGTGTTCATGAAAGTCTGTGTTATTTTCACTAGTAACAACCTGATTCTCTTCTTCAGGAATATGAGGGTGGCTACCCAGGGGCGGCTTTGATAAATTGGAATGTGAAGGTGGAACCACACCTCCATCGACAAGCGCTGCATAGTATCGGGCAAGAGCACGGGCTGAGCAATGGCCATTAGAAGCAGGTAAAATGGCCTGACGAATTTGGAGCAAGTTAAATAAAGAAGGTACAGTGGTCATTATTTCAGCAATGATTTCAGGTTGAAAAGAGGAAGGGAGATCAGGACGTGATTTGGATTGTGATATCTTGCTCACATCTTCTGTATCTGTTGATAGAACTGCTAGTCTAGATTCCACTCCTAGTCATGGAAGAGAAACATAAAAGCCAGGGTTAGATGATGGATATAATAACAACCAAAGTATAAAATTTTCCAGAATTTGGGTCCAACCTGGAGGAACTCCAATATATAGTTCACCATCAATTTCCAGGGGGTGAACAATCGCTTCTTCAAGAATCTCCTGAAATTTCTTCCCTGACGCATGCTGTTTTTTCCAATTACACGGCAGCAACAAAGTAGAAGGTAAGATTTCTCTTCAGCAAAGGAACACAAAGATAATTTGGATTTCCAAAGGCATAACCAAAACTGCAATGTGTCTGACAGATTTAACACACAAAGATATTAAGAGAAGGTCTGCTACGATGTAGCTTTAATCCTGAAACAAAAGAAAATGAGATGATACCTCAATCATTCCACCACATAACCAGCCAAAGGATTGGTAATGATACAACTGTTGCTTCCCAGGTTCAGTTTCAGGCACTGATTGAACAATTCGATTCAGGCATCCATCCCAATCAGCCATGAGCAAAGGATCTTCACCTTCTGCAAGGGCAAACCCATTGTGCAGCCCAGATGTGTGGTTTAGCACATGATGAACCTGAAAAACAAACCAACCAATAGGGTATCTACAATTTACTATAAGTCTTCAAATTTGTGATTATATGAAGAGACATGACAAGATTCCATATACCTTTATGAGATCTTTTCCATTTTTTCCAAATTCTGGCCATATGCTAGCAACATTTTGATCAAACCGTAGTTTTCTGTCAAACAAAAAAACCAAAAACTCACACAATCATTCCATCAAAAAAGCTATTCTACATAATTGCTTCATTATCATACGACACTAAAGTACCCCTTGTCAACAAGCCAGTGCATCATTCCTGCTGTGATGCCCTTTGTTGCAGAAAAGACTGGAAAAAGGGTATCGGGCAGAACAGGGCGAGGATCATCTGGACCAAGCACACCCGCTGAAGTATCAATTATCACCTTTCCATCTTTGTAGGCACAAACCTTAAGACAAGCATTAAAAAAGAAAGAGAAACTTGGAAATTTTCTTATCATCATCAGATAAAAAGCCAATTTTTTAATACGAAATCTTAAGAAACTTGGGAAATTAGAACTAAATAAAACATCAAAAGCAACCCAGAGAAAAGTGCAGACCTGAACACCAACTATTTTACCATCATTTCCCAGCTCAATTAAGAGCTGCCTGAGTTTTGCCTCCACATCAGAATGGACTGCCGTGTCATGAATCCAGTTTGCATCTATCTTACTCATGTTTCTGCGCGCAATTCAAACAGAAAAAGAATAACAGAAGAGTTTCCCACAACGTAAAACGTATGTTTGGTTCTTGACGAGGGCCGACGGATGCAGAACACCAAAGGGTCAGGAAATTTTGACGAACAGAATTCAAACTTCAAATCTAGAGAGTCCGTTGGTTACGTCGCACAAACAGCATCTCTAGACTCTTGTCTGAGAGGAACACGTGTAGATATATAAGCTCGATGGTCGATACTGAAGCTCCAATGTTGCTGGAAAGGACAAGATATACAGCATAGTAGTTGTCAGGTGGCACACGGAAACGAAACGGAAACGGAAACCGAAACGAAAACAGTGGAATTGATTCCTAATTATCTACCACACCTACTTGTATAAATGATATAATTTAAATAAATACACTCTAAAGACAGAGCCAGGATCTTTTGTCCATTTTATCGTGTTTTTATTCTTTCTCATAAATCTCAGCCATTTATTTATATAAATTTTACGTGAATTTTGCATAAATGGATGGTTGAGATTTATATGACAGAATAGAGACAGCGTAAAATAGACAGAGAATCTCATCCCCAAAAGAAAAACGAATGATGAAAAGAAAAACAATTTAGATTGATTTCGTTTAAAAGTTTTATAAAACACTTATATGATAAACATAAGATAATGTAGTTAAGAAATTAATTTTAAAGAAATTAATTTTAAAAAGGAAAGCAATTTTACCAAAAAAAAGTACTTAAAGCAAATAAATATAATTACTATATAGAGATAATAATATAATATGTTTAATTGAGGATGGAAACAACTTCATCAATACATAAGATTTACAAATAATAATATCGATTGAAAAACTTAATCGGTTCAGCAGTTTAATTATAAAAATTTTGACCCATTCAATTTTTTGGTTTTATTTATTTTAATAACTCTTGTTGTTAAAAAATAATTAATTTATTAATGAATCGATTAACTTTAATAAATTAAGAAGTTCTTATAAATTAAAATCAATCAATCAATTAATTTTTATTTAAAAATATCTTTTTAATTAAACTTTAAATTCTTCGAAAAGTGAGGATAATTTTTTTATTCATATTTTAAATTCTTTAATTTTGTTTAATTTTTAACTAGTTTTATGACGGTTTAATATCAATTGAACCTTAAACCTCTTCCAGTACACAATTAGACTTATATTTCGAATCCAAGGAGCATCGTGCTTGTCTTAAAAGGAAAATTTGCAAAAATAAAAGAAAATCATTTAAGTGAAAAGCAACGAACACAAATCCCTTACCAGTAGAATTAGATGAGTTTTTTATTTCCTTTTTTTCTCTTTACTTGAAAAGATCAAAGTTACAAAGGTCAACAAAACTCATCCAAAAAAAAAAATCCAATCCCTCACCCAATTGAAACAAAACACAAACATTACTTCATCAACAAAACCCCTCACCTAATCAAAACTTATCAACAAAAACCCATCACTCAATCGAAACCTAGAAAAGAGGACAGATGATAGAAAGCTGGGTTGACTTGAATAGATAGTGAAGTTTCTATATAAGAGAATCGTGAGATTGAGAGAGTGAAAATGAAAAAGCGGTGAATAGGGAAGTGAGGATAAAATGAAGAAGAAGTTTTTGGAGATTACCATATAGCTTCTGTTTTCTTATGTTTGTGTTGTCTTATTTGACTTGTGATTCTGGTTGTTGGAGGTTAATACATGTCTGGTCATTGTTGAGTTCTAATGTAGCTAAGGTTGGAACATTGATGTGATGAATTGATCTGGTAGTGAAGGTGAGATGTAAGAGGTTTGGAGCCTCCATGTTTTTATTTTAGTACGTCCCCTTGTGAAACTAAGTCTTTCTTCAACAAGTGCATATGGATAGGATAGTTTGTTAATAGTACCTTAAGAGACCTTTGATTGAGTAGTCTCTAACGTTGTACATTCCTTTTGATCTGTATAAAATTTTCTGATTTAACAAAAAAAAAGTCCTCAACAAATGATTTATTCTCATAATACATAAAGATAGATAGAGATGATTTTTATTTATTCCCAAAAGTTAAGAATCCTAGGATTAGTTATTTTGCATATTTTTTTCTATCCAAACAAAGGCATAGTTAAGTTTAAAAATATGTCAGAAATAGAATAATGATTTCATTGAACCAAACATGCCATGTTTTAAGAATATTCCAGGAATATAATACCTATTCCATTTAACCATGCCATAGTTGTACATTATGGAATAGATTAATAAGAAAAGATTATCAACTTATAACTTTCCTTTTACCCAAAAAAAAAAATTTATACAGCTAAACTTGGAATTTGAAGTTTAGATATATCGATTATTGTTATTATATGATGAATGTTAGAATCCCAAAAGATAAGGCATGCACATTGAAAATGTCGATTAATTAATTAGATATATCAATTAATTGATTTGTTAATCATTAATCCTATGTGCTACTCAGCAAGGAAAGACGGTGTGCCATTTTAGGTAAAATAATTAAAAAACAACCAAAAAAGGAAAAAAAAAAGGATGCATATTTTATAAAAGAAAGTATAATATATTTACAGAAAGTCTTTAATTTTATGATACCAATACAGGATAATCTTCTTAATTAAAAGAAAGAATGTATTAATTTAGTAATATTTATTTTTTTACCACTATAATAGTGGAGAATATAGACTTAAATTGTTTGAATTTGTGAATATCGTATTGAAATTCATACTAATTTTAGCATTAATTCATATAATGTTGATATTATTTAAGGTAATTTTTAAAATTATAAAATAATCTCTTAATTTTATATAATTAGAAATTTTCCTTTATTATGATTAACATTTTAAAATATAACTAAATAATTGTATTCATTAAAATTAATGTAAAATATTTTTTGATATTAAATATTGCATAAAATATTTTTATGTTTAAATTTTAAATATAAAAACATAATTAAACTCTTTAAACTTTTTCTAATGTATAGTTTTGCCAATCAATCTAAAATTTTTTGGTACAAAACAATTGGCAATTATGTTGGCAATTGTAAGTTAAGAAAGTAATCATTTTTTGATCTAGTTTTTGTACCAAGAGATTGTGTTATACAGTTTGCCAACGAATTGATTCATCTAATCATAATCAATGATTAAAATATTTAATTGGTTTGATTGTAAAAATTTTAAATTGTTCAATTTGTTACTTCAGTTTTGAACTTTAAATTTAATTTAATAACTCTTATTGTTAAAAATGATAAATTTATTAATTAATTGTTCAATTTTTTAAAATTAATATATTCTTATAAACTAAAACAAATTAATTAATTTTCATTCAACAATTTTTTAATTAAATTTCAAATTCTTAAGGACAATCTATCTTAATCATATTTCAAATTCTTTAATTTTATTCAATTTTATAACGGTCTAATAATTGTTAAACTTTTTAAATTTTACTAATGATAATTACATATTAGATAAAACTTAAAGATAAATTAGTTTTAATTAAATAAATTTATTTTAATATCTTATATAATA
Organism: Erythroxylum roraimae; assembly: GCA_027568915.1. Taxonomy (NCBI): domain Eukaryota; kingdom Viridiplantae; phylum Streptophyta; class Magnoliopsida; order Malpighiales; family Erythroxylaceae; genus Erythroxylum; species Erythroxylum roraimae. The sequence continues at coordinate 28,818,482 of JAOSBL010000003.1, read as the reverse complement.
TATTACTAAATTTTCAATGAAATTATTTATTTTATTAAAACAGACAATTTATAAATTAAATTTTATTTAAATGAATATTTGTTTCAAATATATTTTACTTATTAAATCATTGACACACATGTTAGTCCATGTCGATTACCTAATTGTTATACGCAATGATAATCACTTCCTTTCTCAGTTTATACTTGCTCTCAAGGGCGAATGCGGAGGGTTGCAAACCTATGCCAACCTTTGCCGTCTCAGGCTCGCAGCTTGTTTCTACTGGAGAGAAAATGGACGATCCTTATTTTCACAAACAAATAGTCGGAGTTTTACAATGCGGTTATAACTACACTTAGTATTGTCTAAGTGGTAAATTGTGTTGGGAAACCGGGTCGGGATCTGATCCGAACTGCAGCGAAATAATCACGAAACTTTTTCGTAACTTTTTATTTTTCGAAAATTAAGATCTATTTAATTCTATAAAATGATTAACACGAATCAAAATAAAGCGAAAATTTAATTCGTACCTTATTCCAAAGCTTGATCTTTGTCTTGTCGTATCCTTCGAACCGTTTCCGAAACTGATCCGTCTCAACCACTGTAACCGCACAAGTGTCCGGCCTCTAATAGTATCTACATAATAGATTGAGAGAACTTTGTAACTTTTACAGAGAGGGTTAAGCATAAAGTGCTAGCTACATAGAGCTTAAGCTTATTTATAATAAGCTTAGGACGTTTTAGTAATTTAATTGAAATTAAAATTTCAATTAATCTTTAATTAGAATTACAAATAACTCTAATTAAATACCAATTATGCCCATATAATAATCAATATCTCATATTGATCCTTATTTATTAAATATCTCATATTTAATCATAAAGTTTCTCAAACTTTATAATCAA
>JAOSBL010000003.1:28768076-28783298 GCA_027568915.1 Erythroxylum roraimae | reverse complement strand
AATTTATTCTTTAATAATTAATAATACATCTCAGTCTCATTTTCTATCTCTTCTTTTCTTCTTTATTTTCTCTCCTCCTTTTTCTTTCTCTCTTTCTATCTCTCTCATTTGCTCTCCCTCTTTTTATATACATTTCCCCTTTTTTCTTTTTAATTGAGGTATTTCATCCTACTTAAGGGTACTCCTTTAATTGAGGATGAGCTTTAAAGCAATTAGTAAAGTTACTTTTTTGTGACCAACAGGTCACAAGTTCAAGCAACGGAAACAGTCTCTTTATGAAATGCAAAATAAAGGCTGTGTACAATTGGTAATATTGTATTTCTCTATTTTAAATAAGTAATCTTAATATTTCATTGCAAAAACATAATTTCATAAAATTAATTGCATCACTTTTAAACATTTAATAATAAAACCATAATATGAGCTTTTACACATGGATTCTGTTTATATTATATATTCATATTGACAAAAATAATGGATAAAACTCTTTTCTCTAATTTATGTTTTCATAAGTTAAAATATGCGTAAAATTATAAATAATATGTTTTTTATGCAGTAAACAATATTAAAGTATTTTATATCCGAGAGTTTAATTATGTTGTAGATTCCAATCTAATCTGACATTATAACGGGTTGACTATTGAGGACTTAAATTAAGAATAGACACAAAAGCCACAAGCACATTAGGAGATCGAACTTGGATCTAAATAAACAACCAAAGGCTACATATATATAGAAGAATCCTCGATCAAATTATGATTCACTTGGTATTACTACACCTGTAGATATCATCTTCACATCCATTAAACAAATTCAATAGTGCCAACTCCAAAGTCTTGACACACTTATTGGACCAAAATGACTGACATTACGATAATGTCATACGCTTAATGTAACCCATTTCCTGAAATATGATGGGTTGCTAGTCGGGCTTGGCTGCCTCGATCTGATAAATTAGGGTTTGTGTGAGGACAAGTGGGGAAGCGGCGGACAGTAAAAGGAGAATGACGTGAAAAGCAAAGAACAGAAACAAGGAAATCATGCATAAGATTGTGGGTGCTTTAAGAAAGAGTAACACCAGGTACTGTCAGCTTTCTCATCATGGATGCCTTTGTCTACCATGCGTCTCATTTCTTCTCCTGACAGCTATGCCCACCGTTTGCAAGTTGTGGTCATTATAGCCTTCCCGTAATACGTTAAAATAATCACACGACTTCAACAAAATTGCCGAAATTATTGACCTTCTTTGAATTCCTACGGACGGCAAATTCTTCTAAGCCTAGGAAATTCTTCTAAGCCTACTCTAGTTTAACTTGAGTTAAAAAATAAAAATTTATATTCTGGAATTACCTTGACGCGGACGCTTGGTTATAAACGAATTATCGTCGAAGTGAATTTTCTAGAGGTAATTAACATTCTTTCCTCTTCCAATATAATTTCGTCTGAGGATAATTTTTTGGTGGCAGGTACTTGTGGTTTAATTCATCGAACATGGAAGGTGCAATTTTAGAATGTATATCACGAAGGGAGCCAGTATGCCGATAGTCTGACCTCTTTCGTAATTTTATGATCCAGTCCAGGCCTGCATATACTCCAGGAGCCCCCGACGATCGTCATAGAACTCATCCACCGAGACAAGCAAGGAGTTTTGTACCCCAGAGCACTGCATTAATTTAGATGTTTGTTTGTATGTTTGGTTTTTTAATCCTTTGTAACAAATAAAATAAAATTTTAAAATAATCCAAATTAGTGTAATCCTTGTACTTAGCAATAACTTTTATGGATATTACATTACTATATTGAATTATCAATCATATGCTTGTGGAGTATGCATGGTGCTTCCAGGCCTTTCTGCAGAGTCATATATTCTCCAAAATACTATATTCCCATATTGGACACTTGCTAGATCCTCCATTCCCACACCCTTTCTTTGACTTCTTTTGAAAGAAGAATAGCCAAAGGAATGTAGTTATGGAGATTAAGATGTTTGGGTGCCTACGAGGTGCACTAATTCATTTTGACTCCAAATATATTACTAATAAATAAAGTTAATATAAGAACATATTAATTCAGATCATAAGAGTTTTCAGTAATTTATAATTATAAAAGAAGTAATAATACAAATATAATCCTATTAAATATAATAACAATTTGTACTAATCACAATTTGAAGTTTTGATATAGATTATAGAAATTCTTAATTGTTCATAATTTTTAATTCATGTGTGAATTTTGTTAGTACTACCACCGAATATTTATCACCGCTGTATACATAAGTGGAGGTCGAACCCTCAACCGTGCGAAGACTAATCCCTTACCGCAGACTTTGGTGCTCGATCGGTGGTTGCTTGTCAGTTCTTTTATAGTGCGACACCAAACATCTAGCGACAAATGGGATCCACCCTGCTTACTATTTTGAGCAAGGGTTTGGATGGATTTGGCAAGTTGGGATGCTTTTCTGAGTAGTACTCTTTTTGGCCCACATCCACGAGGCCATGAATGGACCTGCGTGATCATCTACTTTTTTCAGGATAAAATGCCTTGCTAGAAATGCTCTTGTGCATATCACCTTGCAATTCTCTGCAAGCTTTTACCTATAAATACAAATCGGCGATAAGGCAATACACAGCACGCATGTACACTACAAGTGAATGTGGCTGGTGGCCTTGCATGGCGAGGTAGAGAGTGTAATTCAGCCAAGGATGACTTGCCGGCTGGCGGCATCTCATCAGCCTTTACCAAAATGATCACCACCGTGATGATGTATGAGCCCGGCAAGTTGTTCTTGGCTACATTCTACTCTCTTCTTCTCAAGTGAGGCCAACTAAGCCTTGTCAGAAGAACTTCTCAAGCAAAGCAAGCTGAAGACCGAAAATGCAGATATATCTCAGGTAAGATATTGCAGAATGTGCTTTTTTTTACTTTATCCACTCAACCATAGCCTTAAATGCATGTTTTCTCTGTCAATAATGGAGGGTATGACCCATTCATCGCCACGAACCAGTAGAAGTCAGAGTTGTACAAGGCTGATAGTTATCTTACGTCAAAACAATATCAGAAACCAAACCAATCTTATAGCCAGAAGGGAAAGAGAAAGGATGATTAATGTATGATTTGAATTGGTTTACCTTACCTTCCTATCTCTTTCAACTTTCTTATCTCCAGGTTTTTGGCGACTTGGCTGTTCACAACCAGCAAAAGCCACGAAACAGGCATGTGGGACAAGACAAAATTAAAAAAGTCGCTAGCTGTAGCCTATTTATCATGCAAAAAATATATACATATATGACGTATACTTTAACTTCTATCATGTGCTTGTCACTTTCTGTGTTCATATCACATGTGGGGTTCTTATGTGAGCCCAGAGTGTACTAAATGTTCATTGCAAAAGGGTCACAAGAAGATAGAATTATCATATCCAAAATGATGAAGAACGCTAGTTGAGGGTTAAAAAGAGTTGAAGTCTTTGTTTTAATCATAATGCAGTTGTAATATCTGACTCCGACTGCAGAGTGCCATCACTGTCAGGCAAAAGAGTCCTCAAACACATGCTAAGAGAGACTGCCCCAAAATACGAAGTGTGTAGCTCACCTTTTCTCTGCATGTCACCTCTTCAGACTTTTTTAACCTCAATAATCATGACTGACTTCAGGTGAATCTTTAGACGCACCGATAGATTAGTGGTCTAGATTGGTCCCTCGTTTTTTATACAGCTTGTCGGTTCTTATGGTCCTAGAGAAACATGTCCCTCTTCGATGCCCAATTCTCTTGACCAGTCTCTCCTGTTTCCACTGTTTTGGATTATGTCCAACTGATTCAACAAGTTTCGGGTTGGCAAAGCACGACAAGTCTTGGCCCCCGAGCTCGACAGGAACAATTCATTGATTGGTGTAGACCCTCTCTAGGATGGGTGAAACTGAACACAGGCAGGCCGCGCAAAGGTTCATCCTTCTCGGCCACAGAGGTGGTACTTGGTTCGGAGGTTTTGTCCAGAATTTTGGCAGGCGTTTCTCAGTAGCTACAGAACTATGGGGCGTATGCTCAAGGCTTAATCTGGCTTGGGATCTAGGATATTGAAGGGTGAAATTAGAACTGGATTTTAAAGTGGTGTCCAATATCCTCTCCTGATTCTACTACATGCACCACGTCTCTTAATCCGATCGTTTTGGAAATCAACGAACTACTCAATCGCAATTGGGTAATTTTACTCCGCCACATTTATAGGGAGAAAAATAGGAGTGCAGATTAGCTCGCTAATTTTGCTGTAAATTTCAGGTTAATAGTTACCAACTTTATACATGCGATCCTCCATAAGGACATAGCTGGTATTAGCCTCTTCATATTAGTCTAGTACTCTGTATGTTTTTCTCCGATAAAAAAAATATGTTATAATTACATTCTTCATTATTATTATAATCAGATTCAGCTCTGCATTATTCGCAAGTATACATGCGAGTCCCTGTAACGTCAGATGTCCTCCTCTTGTCAGGTTTTCTCATGGACCCCGTATCGGAGATTGTTTGTCTTTAGATTCTCCGGCGCTTTGATTTCAATATTTCTTCTACCTCTTATTATATATGTCTAGGGATGATGAATTAGGATCTGCTTTAGTTTGATTTAAAATTAAAAATTAAAAAAATCTATTTTTTGTAATCTAAATAGTACGAATTAATTCAAGTTAAATATCAAAACAATATTATTTTAATAAAATTATATTTAAATAGCATAGATCTAATTTAAATTTTAATTAAATTTTAAATTGAAACTAAACCAAAATAATAAAAAGAAAATCAACCCAAAATATATACGTGCGATGTATAAAAGAATATCATATTACATTAAATCCTCACATTTTTTAAAATGATATTAATAACACCCTAAATTTTAGTAAAATTAAATTTGTATCGATTTTTAATAATTATATTATCAATTTAACTTATTCTTACATGATATTACCAAAAAAAATTAATTAATTAAACACTTGTGGAATTTTTAATAATAAAAAATAATAATCAATATCTCCACAAGTCCAAACCCATCGTGGCCCGTTCTAGCCTCACCTCTCTTCCAAGTTCCAATCCTTGAACCCTAAGATGCTGCTTAAGACACTACTATCGAGGTGCTAAGACTAGTGGGCTTGGGTGTCTCTCTCTACAGGTCTGGTTCTTAGGCCTATCGACTACATGACTTCTAGTGATGCGCGTGCTCATGCTCTTAATATACAAAACCAAATAATTTTGCCATAAATTAGTAATCAATACTATCAGCTTTTAAGTTAGTCTCATTTGGCACCAAACAATTTAAATTAGGTTATACCAATATTTTCAAAATTGGACCCAAAATTAATTCGATAAATACGAGATTATTTAAAATTTAATTAAAAAAGAGATTATTAAATAAAAATAAATTCGTTTGTTTTGATCTATAAAAATTAATTAGTTTACGAAAATTGACTAATTAATTAATAAACTGATTAATTTTTAATAATAAAAATTATTAAATTAAATCAATTCAAAAAATTATATTTAAAAAATTGACTTGTTCAAAGTTTTACCTGTTAAATCGATTGAATTGATTTAATTTTAAAACATTAAATTAAACATAATTAAAATTTAATTATATTTGATTCAATCAAAAATTAATTAATTGACTTTAATTTGATTGAGATTTACAATCAAGTTCGAATTTAAATAATCAATGCAAATTTCATTTGAAATGACTTTTTTCTCAGAATAATATTATGTAAACCCGTAAATAATAAATAACGAGGCCAATATCATTTAGTATAAGGATTTAGTCAATTTTAAACATTATCAAGTAAATCATCGCATAAAAAGTATGCATAATTGTCAATTCACTACAAAATGTCGTTACTCCGTAAAATGTCCGCGACCACCACTGAAATCATCGACACGTGTCAACATCTCGCTAGCTCTCGAGAAGGAGAATATTTAGACAAGAATGATATTACACGGCTTGAATCCTTCGGAGAATCCGGAGAACGTCACGAAAGTACTTAAACATTACACACATCTGACTACGGTCTCTCTCTGTTCATTTGTCTTCTCCGGGAGCTTCGGTAGTTTGGTTCCATGAAGCTCGCGGTTTTCCCCCTGTTTCTTGGCCTAATTTTAACTGCTGTGAGAACCGACGATGCTCTGCAAATGGACGTGACGGACAGCGCTGATTCGTCAGCTTTAGAGGTCGAGCTTGAGCAACTAAAGTCTAGGATCCTCACCCTTGGTTTGTTTTTTCAAATATAGTCCTCTCCTTTTCAAGCGTTTACTTGTTTAGTTACTATTATGTGACGTGTACTGGGACTGTTTGTTTGATGAAGAATCCAAAGTTGTTGAGAAAGCCAAAGAACTGAAAACCAAGGATGAGGAAATAGCGCAAAAGGAGAAGATCATTCAAGAGAAGTTAGAGACCATTGTATCGTTGCAGAATGAGGTCTCATCACTTCAGGTCTCGTATTGTAATTTCCTGTAGTTCAGTTCGGTTCACTTGCTGGCTTAATTTGAAGTGAAGTTAATTTCTGTTGTGGAGCAGGAAAAAGACAAACTTGATGCTGCAGAGCAGGTAGGGAAAGCGGATGCTAGAGCTGGCAAATTAGAGAAGCAGGTTGTGAAAGATCTATTTAACTCACATCTGAAGAAATGTGCGCCCTTTGTAATTGTTCAACTTTTGTCTGCAGATTGATAAGCTTAAAAAGGAAGTGGAAACTCAGGTAAAGCAGAAGGAAGTTTTGGAATCTCGGGCTCGCAAAGCAGAGGAAAAAGGGGATGTTTTGCTCTTAAAAATTGATAATGTGAGCCCTAGAGCCTACCAGAACTTATAAAGTGCCCGACTTTGACAAGTATATATGTCATAAGCTGATGAATTCGAGGACAGCATTGGCGATTTGGAAACATTCAGAAAATATATTTTCCTTATGTCTGCATTAATTTAGGTGAACTTAACCTGTTCTGAAGGGAACGAAAATGCATGTAATTAATGACTCTAAAGCAGAGCAGAAGGACCTTTCATCTCTGGGTTGTGTTCTGTGCTTGGCTTCCTTTCTATATTTTAATTTTATAGCGTACAGTGATTTTTAGTTTATTTCTTTCTTATTGTTGCCATTGTACTAAAACAATATGCACAAGCTTGTTCCTATGGGTTTCTGTTCTCTTATTTGCACTGACTGAACAATTTTCGGCCATATCGATGTACATTTATACAGCTTCAAAAGACAAATCAAGAACAAAAGAGCAAACTTCATAAAGCCGAGCGTGCTCTTAAGGATGTTGAGGTGTTATCTAACTTGTAAGTTGTTTTAAACTGATTGTGAGATTATGGTTCTCACTTGCAGTATCTTTTCCTTCATTGTCTGTTTATTAGGAAGAAATAATGAAGACAAAGTTTGAGGCAGCTTCAAAAACTAAAGACCTAATGGAGGTAATTACTTACATGTTTTCCACCTGGAGCTATTGCATTTTATGTCCTTATATCATTTTCAGCTACATGATCTAGCATGTCGAAAGATCTAGGTAATATATGATGGTGTCAAGGAAGTTTACAAATCACACATAGAGTAGGCATAATACTCGAAATTGCATATAATTTGTTCTTGGTTGTGCCTTTTCTTATTTATATAAATCCAGCAACAGATGAGTTGGGATTCATTCACCAGACAATGAGATATCATGAGCATATTGTTATCGTTTTTGTTAATTACTTGCGGTAGAGATTGAGGTTATGGCTCATTGTAGAAGTGAATTTGTTACTCTCTATATATTGTCAGGTTCATGGTGCATGGCTTCCGCCTTGGCTTGCTATCAGACTGCTTCAGTTGCAGGTAATATCATGCAGAAAATTAGTATCTTTTATCCAAAGTCTTGTTGGGTGCTTGATGATATTTCACTGTGCAGTCTTTGGCACAGGCACATTGGCATGAGCATGGAAAGCCTGCCATGGAGTTGATGATACAAAAGGTATTTTATTTTGTTCTGAGTCGGGGGCTCTGCCTAGAGCTCCTTTACTTTTCAAATACATATGTGTGGTGATGGTGAATACTAGATGATACAAAACAATAGCTTTCTTGTGGTCATAGAAGTGATTTAATAGTAATATTATGGTGTTGGAGTTTGTTTTAGGTCCTGGAGAAAACAACCCAAGCTCAAAAGTGGGTTGAACCTCATGTAGAAACAATCAAAAGTGTAAGTTTCTTTCTCCTTTCTCTAATTCACGTTCCATTGTTTTAGTTACTTAATGAGAAGTTAAGACCAATTTATTTTGTATGACCATTTACATAGTCTTTTTTCATGCAACTGGGAGATCATATAGTCTTTTTTCATGCAACTGGGAGACCTTTAAGCCCAAGATATTGGAGGAGGACATAGTTAACTGGTTCCTTGGGTGGAGTAGTGGTTCTAGACTATTCTGAACTGAGTGAAGCATGGTTTTTATGCACTCATGCTAGATTCAAATTGATCACTGTCCTGTTGCTTTATGCTTTTAAAATTTCTGAAAAGCTGCTGGTATCTATTCTGTCTTTTCTCTGAAGAAATGGATCCCTGCTGCCAAGGATCAATATCTGGTGATAGCAGTTTATGTTGAACCGCATGTGCGATCACTTATAACAAAAACAGTTGAAGTATACAAGGCCTCCAAAACTGCTATAACTCCTCATGTTATTAGAGCACATGAAGCTGTTGATCCTTACTTTCAGGTAATTCATCTTCCGTGGCATATCAGACCTGTGAATAGGTTGTTGTCCTAATATTCTTCTGAGTTGCTTGTGTTATTACAGGAAGCTAAAAGGTTCAGTAAGCCATACATTGATCAGGTTGCAACTGTCACAAAACCTCATGTCAATAAGGTTAGGTCAGCATTGAAGCCGTACACAAAAGAGGTAGCTCGTGCTTATGGAAATTTTCAAGAATCTGCAGGCACATACCATCTTCAGGTATCAGTACTGGTTTCTTACACTGTTGTTCTGCAATGATCATTATTACCATATTAATGACATGGATTTGGTTACCCTGTTTCGTGATTTCTCACAACTGATCTGAATTTGATACTAGAATATTTTCCTTTATATACTGAAAAATAACTTTTTCTTTTATAATTTTGCTATAAGATCCAAGGTACTGTTGAAGAAACATTAAAAAAGCACGAGCTGACCAGACCACTTGCATCTAAAGAGTTGGTTTGGTTTGCGGTAGGCTCCTTTGTTTTCTATTTTGCCTACTAGTTACGGACGAAGCTAATATATCTGTTATATGATGTTAACATCTTGGTTTCTGAATTTTACAGGCCTCTGCTTTCTTAGCCTTGCCTGTTATCGTTTTGTTTAGAATTTGTTCGGCTCTTTTCTGGTCAGTATTCTTATGAATTATCATTTTGTGAGAAATGGCTCCCATATTTTAATAAATCTTTACTTCCACAAACATGTTTTACCTTTTACTTTTTGGCAAAGTTTATCAAAAGTTGAGTTTATGATTTTCTTCTGATCTGTTCAGCATAAAAGCAAAGAAACCCACACAAAATCCCAACAGCCACTCGCGTCGTAGGGCAAAACGAAGGCATCCAGACAGAGAAAACGACGAGGATGTTTACTGATACATTCTTTTAGGAAAAGCTTTGAGGTATGCTTCATAAACATGGAGATGTAATTATTTATCTTGAAGCATCACCTTTGTCAAGCAAATTGATACCTTCTGCATTTAAGCTATTGATTTAAATATTAACCCTCATTACTGAACTACAGACTTACTAGTTTTGTATAAAAGTCGGTGAACCTGAAGAATGCATTGACATGGATTTCTTCTTTCCTGGTGTGTGTGTGTGTGTGTGTGTGTGTATTTGCAAAGAAAAAAATAACAAATTAAGGAAGAAGAAAGATGTCAAATCACTACCAAACGAACTTGAATAATTTTTGTTCTTTTGCTCCTTCGCATTAGTATGTGAACAACACTGCCAAGTTTTTTAACCATCTGTGGTCCTACTGCCTAACGGATTGCTGATGGAGTGCTTTTACAGGTTAGGTTCTGTTGTTTATATTTCGTGCAGACTGGACTAGTGCCTTTTGCATGGGTTGTTGTACCACAGAAGTCCATTTAGATCCTGATTTCTTCGATGTTACTCTTCAGGTTTCTGCACATTATTCCTTTTCTTAATTGAGCTGGGGGGTTGTGCTTTGGTCTCTGTGAAATAGAAGAACCTTATTTTCATGCCACTATTATCAAACACCCTTAGAGATTGTAGATGTACTATTGGGGCAATATCAGTTAAATGTATCTCGCACCAATCCTTTCGGGGGAAGAGGAACCATATCTTTTGCTTTACAAGCTGAGATCGAGTATGGTGTTGATTTATTTCTGCAATTTACGAGCCTAATAACTATGAAACATCCATTGCTAGGGGTTTCAGTGAGTATGTTTACTTAAAAGACTAACTTTTAACAAGCAAATTACGTTGGAAACAAGGCAAACTAACATCTATCGGTTTTAGCTTTATTGAAAACTTTTCATGAACATTTTAACATAGTAGAGAGACCCTTCATACATTCCCTGGTGGAGGGCGACCGGGTGATATAGAGAAAGTTCCTATGTAGATCATCTCGTTCAACCTGGTGGTAATTCTACGGCTCAAGCTCCATATCATAGTTATGGCCTTATGGGTATGTTTTATCGGACACTGAAGATGCACTTCTCAGATTTTCATAATTAACTTGTTCAACATCAGTTCTTAAAGATCAGTCCATTTTCTTTGCAGTTTGTTTTAGTTTCTACAATAAAAGTGGAGAATCCCGCAAGCGTAATAATTTCATTATATCAGCGTGTTGTCAATGAAACAAAAAGTAAATGAATAGAGACTAATGAGAAAGAAGTAGCATAAAATCTGAGGTCCAAACCAAGACTTGAATGATCAAAGTTAGCATACAAGTGGCATATACCAGCAATATTTGATTTCTGCCATATCTAGCAGGCGTTAGAAATGCAATTTTGAAAGGGTATATACCTCCATTTGATTGTGGATACAACTACTTCACAATCTGGGGTTTATGGATGCCCCATTGTAAGAAATGATTCATAAATACCACTATTAGGGAGCCATAGATTCATGCATCACATATATGGCAAGGCAGTGGAAGTGTCGGAATCCAAATTCCAACCTTACGACATCTCCAAAAAATCTAGAATTTATATGCATGTGTAAACAGATTATAAGAACATGAAATTACAACATATGTACTTTGCAAATAATCCTCCTTTCTTGAATCATTTCCTTGTTTAGGTTGTAGCAAACATCAAACACCTTCCTTGGCCTCTAAAGAGCATGCAAAGATGATGAAAAATTAGTATGTAAAGGTGGTTAGAGCACCAAACAAGATGAGTTTAAGTAGATGCTCTAGTGAGAATTAAATCAAGACCAAGTTTCATACAATTAATCTCATGCAACAATTGCTTAAGATTGCAGGAATAAATCACAAGATCACACCTCTCAACTTCCAAAACTCTTTTGGACTCTTAGCCTCTCTATTGAATGTGTTTTATGGCTAAAAATTTGTGTGTAAATATACCATATGTCATTAAGTTGCCATATGTCATTAAGTTCCACATGTCATAAAAATTGACAGTCATGCACACTTTATTTTTCATTCAATCTTTTATGTATGTGAGCCGTAAGTTCCTAGTTATTTTGGTTACTTGAATTAACTTTTAATCTGAGCAAATCATAAAGGGCTTCATGATGCCAATTTACTAGAATGTAAGTGGATTAACACTCGAACTCTTCGATAGTTAATTATTCAACTTACAAACATTTTCATAGTCAATTACTGTGCAATTCGTCCCTTCATCATCCTATACCCTACTTGGTTCGGAGTATGATTATGTGTCAACTCTCACTAGACTGATTATGTCAGATCTAATCCAAGTGATGCTAGTTCTTGTCTTGAAATCTCATTACTCTATGTGTCATTGAAGACTCTCTTCATGACACATAATTACTCTAGCCAGAGACTCTCGAGTAATGACCCTGACAAAAGGTTGTGGGTATCATCTCCTTCTATCAAGAGTGGCGAATTATTTATTAGCTACCCAATTACCTTCGAATACCAATAGCTATACCAAATTGCTACCTTATAAGTGACCTCATCTTGAGGTAACAAGGAATGGTGTCAAAGCACAGGATTAGTATCCAAGATATCCTTGAGTACCTCAAGTCTAAGGATATTTATATCATTGCTATGATGAGATTAATCACTGACATTTGATAGATCATTTATATGATAATCTCATAGCCGGTCATCCGATATACTTGCTACTCTTAGTAAGCATTCACATGTTAACTCTAAACATCTTTTGTTTACAGAAACATCTTTTGTTTACAGTTTATGAAATTGACTGCTTGATTAAATCAAGAAGTATAACATGTACTAGTCTATTTGGATTAACAATATCCTGTGTTATTAATCTTATGATTAGGGATAATTTAGACACTAACATAATGGCACATGATAGAAATCTCATTATCATGATTTCATCATGATTTCTTTCATGCTATGTTTTGTATAATGGATTTCATTAATTCCATTTAAAAACAACATCAATTCATAAATAAATAAACATCAAATTAATGAAAATTGTCTTTCACTTTATTAATCAAAATAAAGTTTGTACAAAAATACAAAAGGTGATAGCTTTTAGAGCACTACTCTAACAAGATGATTGCTTTTAGAACACTACTCTAATAACTGCTCAGGAAGAAAATGTCGAAAGTACATGATATAACTGATGCGAGAACTGGAAATTAAGAACACCCTACCCACAAAACTTGATTATAAACTGCTCTTACATATGTATCAAACAGATGGTTGGATACGTCTATAAACTGCTCGAAATGTCTGACCGCCATTCCTGGCAACCTTTTGTCCTTCCTCAGTTGCTGTACTTAACAACTTCACAACAGGATCTGCTTCTAGTTCCTCTTCTGTGAGGGTTTCAAACAAAGGGTGGTTCTCCAAACAAGTCTTCATCCATTCTCCAAGCTCTTCTACATCTGTAATTGTGTAGATAATTCCACCAATTTCAAGAACGTAGGCATACTCATCGAGCAAATGCGGACTGATGACTCGCCTGCGATGATTCTTCTCTTTGAAATGAGGATCAGGAAACAGAAAGAACATCTTTGTCAGCTGTCCTTTCTCAAAGTAATTGGGAATGAATTTCATTGAGTTAGTCCGAACCACTGAAACATTCTGATATTGGCCTGGATTCGTACCCCTGAGCGCACAAATCCGCTCCTTCACGTATTCGGTTACCTTATCACGAAGCTCCATCCCAATCATGAGGGTTTCAGGGTAAAGAATTGAGAGACTAATCAGCAGTCCTCCAAAACCACAACCAACATCTGCAAACTGAATCCTTTTGGGATTACCCATTTGATCAGAGGAGGGAAAGAATTGAGGGTAATGAAGGGAGTAATCAACATGACGAGGAGAGAGTGGAACAGGAAAGTGGGAATCACTTAGAGGATTGCTATGTGCCCGTGCTCTGTAGAATCGTTTCCTAGGCAAGCCAGTTGACTTGCTTAAGGTTGTTGGATTGGCCTCACTTTCCAGCATATTTTCCTCTGCTAATTGTCCAAATGGCACAAAATCTCTAATCAATGCAGATCGTCACATAAAACACTATCAGAACCCATATCAGACCAACTTCTTAAGGAACTTCACTAATGTCTATCGACAAACACAGAAGCTATTCAACCATATTTCACAAAGTAAAGCACCAAAACCGAGAGTTTCAGGTTTCATGGAACAGAACAAGAAGAAGCAGTCTAGACAACAAAAAAAGAAACAAAAACATGAAACGAAAAGCAAAACATAAATGGCAACTCGGAATCTCAACATAACCAAGAAGAAGTAGTCTCACCTGATCGACAAAGTAGAAAATCCAAAGCTGTCTTGAAGAGCGCAGCCGTGAAGATCTCGTAACCCCTAAATCCTGTAATTCAACTTTGTGCTTCTTTTTTGGGACTTAAACGCCGTCGTTCAACGTGTTAATCACCTGGGCTAGATAGTTAAGAGGTTGTTTGCTTTTTTTTTTGGGTTGTATTTTGCGTTTTTATTTCTATTTTTTAATAAAAACAAAAATCTATTTAGTTATGGATATTAAGTTATTAACGTAATTTTATTTTTATCACTAATAATAATTACATATTAAATAAAATTTAAAGATAAAATTTTTAATTAAATAAATTTATTTAATTTTTTATATAATATTTATTAACAAATTATTAATGAAATTATGTTATTTTAATAAAATAAATAATGTATAAATTAATATTTATTTGAAATATATTTTAATTATTAAATCAAATTTTATTTGAATATTTATATAGTTTAAATTTAATTACATTTTTCAATAGTTATTAAAATTTAATTACATATTAGTTTAATTATAAAAATTAAATTAACTTAAATTATTCATAATTTATTTTAATTTAAATATATAATATTTAATTAAATTATCCATAATTTTTATTAAAAAATAAATATTTAAATAATATATTAAATTATAGTAAATCAAACTAAAACTAAAAACATAAATTAAAAATTCAAAGAATTTTTTTTTTCTAAATTTAAAAATAATAACAATAAATAAATAATAATAATAATAATAATAACAAACACCGTCTGCTTCCACTAATCTTGCATGCGACCCAACACATAAAACTACAGCACCGTATCTTCAAGGCCATTCCCAATGGCCCAAATCTTCAAGGCTGATTACGAAAAAGATACAGTTCCTTAGAAACTTTAAAAAATATATTTAATAGAGTCATTTAAATAAAAATGTTATTAAATTTATTTATTTTTTTGACATTAAAACCATTACGAAACAACATAGTAGCATGAGGCAAAAACTAATACCCAAGTCAATAGGCTTTACCCCATACACCCGGACCTAGAACTCCTCTAAATTACTCCTAGACGAAGCAACATCAGAACAAATAACAGAAGAAAGAAAACTTGGCGGCGAAGGCCAACTAAAACGATCTGCATACAATAGAGATACCCTTGCTAGAGAATGAGCGGCTCTATTAGCAGTTCGAGGCATCCATAGGAAGGACAGCTGCTGGAATTGAGTCTTAAACTCCTGGCAGTCAGAAAGCACTAAACCAACTTCGGAAAAATTAGAGGAGCTAGAATTGAGACCCTCAATAACCTCTAAACAA
>JAOSBL010000003.1:28680100-28693468 GCA_027568915.1 Erythroxylum roraimae | reverse complement strand
GAAGTAATTTGTCAAATCCTCTGACGAGGTTAACACGAGTCGGTCGTGTTATTGGGTGTGAGAATCTTTCACGGGTAGTTAAGTTTGGGTCGGTTACATAGATTGGGTCTTACGGGGTAGATTAATCTAGTGTAATTTTTCTGTGGACTTCAGTGAAAGAAATTAATCTGGGTGAGGGCCCCGCAGACGTAGGCAAGTTGGCCGAACTGCGTTACCAAACGTTGGCTTTTTATTTTCTGGTATTGTGCGGTTGAGAGTGCTTATTTATTCGTGCCGAAGAGTTTTTTTTTTGGATAGTCTGCGAATTTATAGACGATTAAGTTATTTCAATTGGTATCAGAGCGGGTCACCAGTTCAGAACTTGGTAACAAGTTGGTGTAGATCCAAGATTCGCAGATATGGCTACGAGAGAAGGTGCGTCAATTTCCAGACCTCCACTGTTGGATGGATCTAATTATCCATCATGGAAATCCCGGATGAAATTTTTTATTCAAGCTCAGAGCACAAAAGCATGGCATGCAGTAGTTGACTCATATCTTGATCGATTACTCCATTGACAAGACCTTGCATGTTACGGCTTGAATGTGTGCATTTGCTCGAGGCATTGGCATGCACATACAGAGGTTTTCACTCTTATCAATCACTCTCTTGTTGCGTGTATAACAATGTAAAAGGCTTTCTTAATACTTAATATTGATTTATTTCCTCATCTACCATGTTTGTATACATGCTCTTCATCGTATTGACATTTTAAGCTAGACTTAATACGAAGTAAATAAATGAAATTAGGTTGATCGAATTTTAAGTTAAATTTTAATTAAAACTTAATTTTATAGTATATTAAATATTTGAATTAATTATATTTTATTATGTTTAGAATTTTATTTTTTGAATTAAATTAGATCTATGCCAAATTATTATGTATAAGTTAAACTTGAAAAACGAAAGGGTTTTAGTTTTAGAAAAATAATTTTATGAATTCAACTCAACTTAAATTTTTAATTATGAAAATGTAAAGATTAAATTTTAATTATATAAGAAGATTGAATAAATAGTCCAAACAAATTTTAATAAGTAATTTACAATTAATTGTGATCAAATAATTTTTTTACAATAATGTTCGTATTTATTTTATATATTATCTAGTTATCCAATCTATTAATTATTAAATTCATTTGTTTAATTTAGTTTTATCGTCAATTATTATTATGATTTTGTGTATTATTATAAAAATTATACATTTAATTTATAAACAACTTCCCTTATTTTTTTAGCAAATGATACAATACTTATATAAAGCTTATAAAATTACTATAAAATTTAAAAAGATAGGACTTATAGGTTAATTTTAAATTTTAAATTTTAAAATGGTAAATCTAAATTAGAAAATGAAATCTATTTCATAGGTTAATTTACAAATTTAAAGTGTTTAAAAAAATTTTGAACTTAACTTTAATTAAGTTTGCCAAAACTCTAATTGTATTACCACTAAAATTATATAATAGGCTCTAAAATTACTTAATACAATTATATATATTGCAATAGGTAAATAATTTGAAATAGTTGTAAGGATAACATTGTTCAAAGTGTATGCACTTAGCATTGCAGCTATAAATCTGCTTTAATTGTAGACTGTGCTAGCACGGGTTGCCTTTTTTAGAGTAAACATATTCAATTGAGCTTTTTCCCATCCTCTAATCACTTGTATAATCACTATCACTGAATTCCACTGATAATGCATATGAATCTTTTTGATAAAAGACCATATTTTAGAGTGCCTCTTAAGCCGCTTAGTACTCGCTTGACTGCCTGATAATGAAACTTAATTTGGCGCTGCTATAAATTTGCTCAAAAGTTTGATTACTTACAACATATGTGGCCAAGTTAAAGATTAATGTATAAGGCTACCAATGATTTGCTTATAAATGGTATTTTCAACAACTTTGCTTCCATATTTTTCAGTAACTTGCAAGATTTTCCGTGATTACTTATTTAAATTAGAGAGAGAAAATGCTCTGCCCTCTCTCTTCTTACAACTTCCCGCCTCTTTTGATATTACCTTTATGCCCTTCTTGATAACCGTGCTTCTCTTTTACCCTCCCTCAGACAGTAGGCACTTCAGTCTTTTTTCGGAGGACACCTCCAGGTCAACAGGCAGTCACCCACCGTGATGGGTGACCCGTCTTCGTCTCTGGGCCTTTTTCCTCCTTTAGCCAACGACCTTGGCACCAGTAATCGGGGAGCAACTTCAGACAGGATGCAGGAGGCAGGCGACGGTCATACGAAGTCAACGAAGGGAGGTGTTGCTTGGCAAGACATAGTTGGAGTCTAGCAAATTAAAGGTAAACTTCAATATTACCCGAATGTGGCACAGGATGGTGTAGTATCTTCTCCGGTGGAGTTGTTACATGTTGGTGCTAGAGCATGGTCAAATGCTTTGGTTGGATTTTTCTGGTCTAAACGAATGGCGTTCCCTATTATAAATGCGTGCGCTAAGGCCAGATGGAGTAAAAAAGGTTTTGAAAAAGCCATGCTTATGGAGGATGGGTCGATTTTGTTTAAATTTTCACCGAATTCCAATATTGGTGAGATACTTGAACTAGGGCCATGGCACATAAGAGATCAACCATTATTTTTGAGACAGTGGAGACCAAGGTTGGGTCTGGATAGGGGCACAATTGAGGTGATGCCGTTATGGGTACAGTTTCACGGTCTCCCGATGGAATATTGAACGGTGGAGGGACTGAGTCATCTGGCTAGTGGAATAGGTAAGCCTATTTGCATGGACTCTCAAACGGCAGCAATGGACATAATCGAGTATACCAAGATATGTATTGAAGTACCGAAGAACGTAGTGTTGCCTGATACTTTGTCTATTAGACGCCTTGGAGAGGCAGGGGAACTGGTTAGCAATAGGATCTCTATAACTTATCTGTGGAAGACAAATGTGGTAGGGAAATAGTGGGTAACTACGGGGAGGCTGTTCCAGTCAGGATGGCATTATGATTTGGTGAATGAAACAATCAGTAAAAAGGAGCAGGAACGGCAGAATAAACCGGGGCTGAACAGACAAGTCAAAGGAAATATGGCTAGGATGACGGAGGCTTCGGGCGAAGTAAGTACTAGGCAGAATCAAGGCAGTGAAGCATTAGGAGGTAGTGATATGGAGAGATGCATGTTTTAGGTAAGAAGCTTGCAATCGGCTAAAGAGATAGAGGAGAATCCGGTGGGCACATGAATGAGCCGAATAGGGATAGAACATCAGGGTGCACAAGCTGAACTAAGGGAGTCCGTGAGCCCCAAAAGTCCTAGAACATGTGATCACTTAACTGCAGAGGAGGTGCCAGTGCATGGTGAAACTGATGAAGCTTTGATGGTTGAACTGAAGCAGCTGGGAGGGGAGGTTATTGAAGATGATGAACATAACACCAGTAATGGGCAAGTAGAGGGCTCAAATACTGAGGCTGGGGAGATTAATCAGGCTTTGGTAGGACTGGTTAAGAGATCTATGGGAAAGAAGAAAGGGAAGAAGAAAAAGCACAAAGGGGTGATGTCCCCTGAGTGTCTTTTCTAAGGATGTCAATTTTAGTGTGGAACACGAGGGGGTTGAACGACCCCCCTTAAAAAGCTGATGGTTAAGTAGCTAGTAGCAGACATAATCCCTATTTTGGTATGACTTCTTGAAATAAAAATAAAAGCCAATGCTGATCGGAAGGGATTAGCTTTTTGGGGGACTCAATAGAGTTTCATATCCAACCATACTCATCATTATAATGGTAGGATCCTCTGTTGGTATAACTCGAACAAAATGGAGGTTCAAGTACTCAAGATGGGAGATCAGTATATCCATCTATAGTGTAAGATAATAGGGAAGGATCAATTTGCGGTTACCTTATTATATGCTTCAAATTTTGCATTCCAAAGAGCTTATCTGTGGAAGGAGTTGATGGAGTTCCATCCTAGGATGGGAGGACCGTGGCTGGTAGCCGGAGATTTTAATTACTGCCATAATCCTTCAAAAGTTGAGGGCGGAGTGTGATTTCTTGGCGGAGCAGGAGGTGAACTGCAGAAACTATTTCTTAGTACTGATTTAGTCGATCTTAGAGGAAGTGGTAGATGGTACACATGGGAGAACAAACAAAAAGGTAATATGTATATTCGGAAGAAACTTGACTGAGCGTTGGTTAATCAACAGTGGCTCCTTTCTTTCCCGCTTGATTCAGCTGTGTTTGGCGAGCCAGCTTTTTCGGACCATACACCAGTTATCATACAACGCCCGGGTGATAGAAATCGGTTTGGGGCTCCCTTTTGTTTTTTCAATGGTTTACTCCAGACTGAGGGATTTATGGAAATGATTGCGTAGATATGGAGGACTGAGGTACAAGGATATAAAGCGTTTCAGTTAATGCAGAAATTGAAGTTGGCTAAAAGAGTGATAGGAGTTTAGTAAGCAGCGAACATAAAACATCCAAGATTTGGGTACTCATTTGGTTGATCTACAAAAGTAGTGCTATAGGGAGCCCCCGAATAAGAGATTACGGGTTCTTGAGGCTGATGGTATGCATAAATATCAGGAGGCTTTGAAGCTGAATGATTCCATTCTCAAACAAAAAGCAAGACAAAACTGGCTTAAGGAGGGTGACAGCAACATAAAGTTTTTCCATGCGGCTATCCTAGCATGACGAAATATAAACAAAATTACTAAGCTGTCAGACAAGGAGGGAAATCTGAGGAGAGGCCAAGCAGCAGTGTCGGAACACGTCAGGGAGTTTTTTGTTCAACTTATAGGCAGTAGTGAAGAGTCGAGGAATGGATTTAGGGTTAGGAATGTTTTGGAGTTTACACCAAGTCAAGATAGACTGAAAATGTTAAATGCCCCATTCACAGCACTACAAGTAATGGAGGCCTTATTTCGACTTAATAGTTCCAAAGCGTCTAGTCCTGATGGATACCCGGTTGGGTTTTTCCAACATACGTGACATATTACAGGCTAGCTAGTAATGGAAGCGGTACTTGAGTTTTTTTCGTCTGGGAAACTGCTGCAAGAGATCAACCATACCTATATCTGTTTAATTCCTAAGAAGGAGAGACTTGAGAAGGTTATGGACTATAGGTCTATTTCGTTTTGCACAACTGTGTACAAAATTATCGCTTCTCTGCTAGTAGAGCGATTGAAAGGGCTATTGGCTGAAGTAGTTGACAATGCCCAAGGGGCTTTTCTTCCTTCAAGACGTATTAGAGACAATATACTGCTATTGCAAGAATTGATAGGAGATTATCAGTCTGGTAAAAATTTAAACAACTGCGCCTTAAAGATAGATCTTTATAAAGCATATGATACGATTGGGTAGGGCTATTTGAAGGACTGCTTACAAGGGATTGGTTTGCCTCCACGATTTTGTCATTGGATATCTCAATGTGTACAAACTACCTCTTTGAGTGTTTTGATTAATGGAATTCCTATGAAGCCATTTAGGACTTGTAGAGGGATAAGGCAAGGGGACCCTCTTTCCCCTTACTTATTCACTTTAGCGATGGAGGGTCTTTCAAGACTACTAAACAAAATGGTGCAATGTAATGGGTTATTTCAGTACCATTATAAATGTAAGGAACTGAATCTGTCTTATTTAATGTATGCAGATGATGTGATACTATTGTGCAAGGCGGATCCACATGTGTTAGTGATGATGATGAATCTGATGAATACTTTTTCTCGATGGTTGGGTATGAAAATGAATATACAAAAAAGTGGCATTTATGTGTCCGTAGATGTTCGTAATCCGGAATGGATTAGCAGTTTGGTGGGATTATCTCTCTAAGGCACACTGTTCAGGTATTTGGGAGTACCAATCACCTCAGGCAAGCCACGTTTTACTGATTTCTTGCCATTGTTGGAAAAATTGAAACGTAGAATCAATGCATGGCAAAATTGGTTTCAGTGCTGAATAGTATGCATGCGAACTGGGCTGCTCATGTGGTTATTTTGAAGAAAGTGATAAAAGAAATGGAGAGGATTTTGAAAGCTTTCTTATGGATTGGTAAGCGTGAGAAGTGTGAGGGAGCTAAAGTCAAGTGGAGCGAGATTGTAGTACCAAAGAAACAAGGGGGTTTGGGCATAATTTCGATTACTCAGATACAAAGAGCTTTACTTATGAAGAGAATTTGGCATTTATTTTTGGATAAAGAAGCGTTGTGGGTTAAATGGGTGTAAGATTACCGCCTTAACGAGCGAAGTTTTTGGCAAATCCAAATGAGGTACGAACACTCTTGGATATCAAAAGTCTGTTGCAGCTAAGAGAATTGATCTACCCTTCGATTAGAAGTAGAATTGGGAATGGAAAGGATACAAATTTTTGGTTTGATAATTGGAATGAGTGGAGCCCTCTTTGGTTGAGAAATGAACTAATTGGTGTTAGAAACTGAATTTCTAAGGAAGCTTCGGTGGCATAGGTAGTTCGGGAGAGAGAACGATTGCTTAGGTGCAAGTTCGAACAAATTAGTGCTAGATATATGAACGGTATCCTACTTCGTAATGAACTGGACAAGCAGATTTGGGCAGCGAACCAAAATGTTGAATTCACGACTTCTTCAGCACGTGAAATTGGGGGAGAGATGCAGGAAGAGGTACCATGGTCTGAGTTAGTTTGGAAACAGGTATTGTGTCCTAAATCTGCGTTTTTCTTGTGGCTGGCTATTAAAAATAGACCGAGAACAAAGGATAGGTGGTTTGGTAGTTTTGATCTCATTTGTGTGTTGTGTAAACTAATAAGTGAGAATAGAAATTACTTTTTTTTTAATGTGAGTTTACCAAAGCGGTGTGGAGCAAAATTTTGCATATAATAGGTAGTTTGAATTTCGCCTATGAATGGAATGAGGTCTTGGCAGATGTTATCCATAAAACCAGACAAGGGAGGCAGGATGGTCACATTATTAGGACCTCGTTCCAGATGGTGCCATATCACTTATGGAGGGAAAGGAATAGACAATTATATAAGCAAGTTGAACGACACAAATATGAGCTTGCAGAATGCATAGTTAACTTGATAAGGGAGGTCATCATTGTGAATGGGAAGCATGATCTTATTCGACTGAAAATGAGGAGGAGACGCTATATGTAGATGAGGCTTGTGGATTGGGTAGATTAAAGGTTCTGGATTAGTAAAGACTGTAACTTATTTTGTAATTTTCCTGTTACAGGATTGTAAATGGTAGACTTTGCAGTGTTGGTAACATAATTTCTTAAAATTCCAAAAAAACTTGAAGCCAGGGAGAATTGGATTCTTCACAGAGTTACAACTGGACATATTAAACCATTCTAAAATTTCCTGAGCAAATTTCTTTTACTTATAAAATTTCAATTGATAGCTCTCTATTTCCATGCCAAAAAGTAAGTTATCCGATTAAGATCAGTCAAGTCAAATTCTCTCATCATGAAAATTTTGAATTTGACAATCATAGTTTCATCATTCCCTATGAAAATTAGGTCATCAACACATAAATAATCAATCAAAGTCTTATCTCTATTGTCTGATTTCACAAATAAAGTATACTCATAAGGGAATTTGTGAAGTATGGCCTTTAAGAAATATGCATCAATTTGAGTATACCAAGCTTATGGCATTTGCCTTAGGCTGTAGTGAGCTTTTTTCAATTTATAGACTTTATGCTCACTCCCTTGATGCACGTACCCTAGAGGTTGATCAATAAAAACTTGCTCAGTAAGCTCACCATGTAAAAATGCAAATTTAACTTCAAGTTGATTGGTTGTCTAAGATTGTTGAGTAGCAAGTGCAAGTGCAAGGCGTATGGTGTCAATTATGGCCACTAGAGTATACACATCATCATAGTATACCCTATATTATGGCATAAACCCCTTGACCATTAGGTGTGCTTTATATTTGTCAAACTCCTCTTTTTGATTCATTTTAGTCTTATATATCCATTTAACTCCAGTTATCCTTTCTCCATTTGAAAGATTTGTAAGCTCCCAAATGGTATTTCTTTCTATGGCAGCAATCTCAGCATTTATTACGCTTTTCCATTTCAAGTCTTATACAACCTCATCATATGTAAGAGGTCACTTTCTACAAAGAGAACAAGGTAAGCAATAAGGTAATCATTAGTGACTTGATCCCCACTTAAATAGTCTTGTACCCATCCAAATCTTTGCCTAATTCAAGTGGACTTGGACCTTGAGGTGACTTAAATAAAGAACTAGAAGCATATTCAAATTAGCATGGTTTACTATCTTCTCCCAATGGTAACATATTGGATGATAACTATTCACGATTGCTCCAACTTCAGCTGCTCTCTTCATTCAATATCACATCCTGATTGATAATGACTTTCTTAGTGATAGGATTGTAGTTTGTAAGTTTTAGATTCTTCACTGACATTAAAGAAGACGTACTTAATGCCATTATCATCTAGCTTGGCTCTCGTGTCATCAGACTAATCTGCATAAGCTAAGCATTTAATGATATTGCAGTGATCTACAAAAGGTGTGTGCCCTTTCCATGCCTCTTTTGATGTGTAATTCTTGACTGCAATGGTGGGATTGTGATTCAGGATGTGGACACTCCTAAAAATAAATTATGGCTAAAAGGTTTTTGTTGGAAGTTATATAAGAAAAAGAAAAGCAAGGGTTAATTGAAGATTTTTTATTTCTATATTTCCACTTCTTATCTCCATCACATAACAACTAATTAATAGTCTTTTATAGGCTAAATATTAGCTACTACTAAAAAATACAAAATAGGATTCTAAACAACAGACTTTATAGTTGAGAAGCTTTTAATAAAATAACCATAACTTTCTTTAGAAATCTTCAATGAACCTAACACTTGTGCTATTAAGCTTTAAATCCATATTTAGTTCACTAACAAAAACATATGTCTGCCTTCTCAAAATGTCTCTTACATTCATCACTACTGAAGACAAGAAGTCATGTTAATTAATTAAAGAACTCTCAACACCCCCTTCCTTGGTAAACTTGACATCTTCACAACTCCAACCATCTCTCTAAACTGCTGAATCTTTCTTTCTTTAGGGGATTTGTAAAAAATCAGCTATTTGATCAATAGTTTTGATGTATTCTACCTCAACATCCTTGTTGGTAATGCAATCCTAAATAAAATGAAACCTTGCGTCTATATGCTTACTCTATCATAAAACACCTATTTTTTTACACGAGCAATGGTTGATTTATTGTCCACATAATTTTAGTTACTTCTTTTTGAGAAAAATGAAGTTCGCCTAGCAATATCCTAAGCCATATCGCATGACATGCATCGATAGTTGTAACAACATACTCTGATTCATATGTTGAGAGTGTTACAACTAATTGTTCTTTGAACACCATGAAATTGCATTTTCTCCAAAGAAAAATATAAATCCAGTAGTACTCTTTCAGTCATTAATATCATCTACATAATCACTATCACAATATCCTTCTAAGTGAGCCTCAATCGAAGAAGTATAAAAAAAAATGTCATAATCAAGAGTTCCTTTCAAATATTGAAGCATTCTCTTTACGACTTGCATGTGTTCTTCACCTGGATTCTCTATAAACTGACTCACTAATTCCACAACAAATAATATAGTACATGTCTAGTACTTTAGGCTTCCCACAAGGCTTCGAAATCTAGTTGGATTGATTTTCCTTACTTCATCCTCCTTGGAGAGTCTTACTCTGCATTCCATCGAAGTATTCACGGGATTACAATCTATCATCTTAAACTTTTTTATAATCTCTCTTGTATACGACTCTTGATCTCATCACTTTATTGTTTTAATTATATCCCCAAATAATATGATATAAGTCCCATATCACTCATCTCAAATTCTCGTGCCATCGTCTTCCTAAAATCATCATACACTTGTGAATTATTTTCCATAAGAATGAAGTCATCTACCTAAATGCACACAAACAAAATATCATCTTTCTCTTTTTTAACATAAAGCGCATATTCATAAACGCATCTTGAAAAACCGTTCTCATGAAGATATTTGTCGAGGCAACTATACCAGGCTCACGACGCTTGTTTAAGGTCTTACAACACCTTCTTTAACCTTAACACCTTATTTTGATGACCTTCAATCATAAATTCTTTTGATTGTTGCACATATACTTATTCTTGAAGATCACCATTTAGAAAGGTTGACTTTTGTTGCGACTAGCTATCTACCGTATAGAAACAATCGAAGATAGAGCACAGAACTTTGAGAGAGAAAGCTAGAGAGAGAACGTAAACTGAAACAGAGTAGAACAGAGGATATACGGACTCAGCAATCACTGAGATTTTTTTCTTTGATTAATAGAAGTGTGTATTACAACTGAGATTGTAAACGTATTTATAACAATTCAATCCTAACTGTTTTCTAACTGATCTTGATTTCTTGACTTCTTGATTTCTTGCTTCTCTTTATTCTTTACGACGTCTTTTCTTCGTACGTCACTGCATGGCTGAGCATGGGAGTTGCTCCTGTCGGAATTTCTGAGACATATATTCTTCATACTCCTCCTTGGATCAGGAATTCAGTTTCTAAACTCCCACTGATTTCCTTAAAAATTCAAATCGTGACACATGAAATCCCTTTGTGAATAAATCAGCAATTTGATTTTCAGTAGAAATGTACTCAAGCTTTATCTCTCCCTCCTGTTGCACGTCTCTCAGATAGTAATATCTGAGTTTAAAGTGCTTCGTCTTTCCATGGAACACCGAATTCATTGAAATAGAAATTGCAGCTTGATTATCCACGTACACCTTTGTAGCTGTCGATAAGTGAACCTGCAAATCTCTAAGTAGTTTTCTAACCCATATGACTTGCTTCGCCGCTGCAGTAGCCGCCACTAATTCAGCTTCCGCTGTTGAAAGAGCTACTAGCTCTTGTTTCTTCGAGCTCCAGGAAAAACACGCTGATCCTAGAGTAAGACAATATCCGGATGTGCTCTTCATATCTTCCGAAGCTCCACCCCAGTCGCTGTCTGTATAACATTTGAGTTCGCACGTCCCTGTCTTCTCGTACAATAATCCATACTCAGTTGTCCCTTTAAGGTATCTTAATACCCTTTTTACTGCAGTGAGGTGTTGTCTTCCTGGACTGCTCAAATATCTCGAGAGTACACTCACCGGATACAATATATCTGGTCAGGTGGCAACAATGTACATTAGGCATCCCACCATGCTTCTGTAATTTTTGTTGTCCACTTCGTCTCCTTCTTCTTTCTTTATCAATTTTTCCTTCGGACATAATGGAGTAGTAACGTGTTTGCATTGGTCCAGCTTAAATCGTTTCAGTACATCACGAACATATTTCCTCTGGCTTATTTCAATTCTTCCGTCTAATTGCTTCACTTCCATACCTAAGAAATATTTCATTTCACCCAAATCAGTCATTTCAAAGGCCCTGCTGAATTGTTGTTTCAAGCTCTGAACCTGTGCTTCTGAGCTTCCAGTGATCAATATGTCGTCCACATATATTGATACAACCGCTATATTTCCTGTTTGACTTCTCACGTACAGTGTTGGCTCACTGTGACTTCTCTTGAAATTGATCTCCAGCAAGAAGGAATCGATTCGAGAATGCCAACAACGAGGGGCTTGTTTCAAGCCATAGAGCGCCTTGTTTAGTCGGTAGACACTCTCCTCCTTTTCCTCTATTACGAATCCTTCTGGTTGTTGTACATATATTTCTTCTTGTAATACTCCATTTAGGAACGCTGATTTCACGTCCATCTGGTGGATCCTCCAACCTTTCTCAACTGCAAGCGCCAGAAGGAGTTTGATCGTTTCTATCCTTGCTACCGGCGCAAATGTCTCCCCAAAATCCACTCCTTCCACTTGCGCGAACCCCTTCACGACCAATCTCGCCTTTAGTTTATTAACCGAGCCATTTGGATTCAATTTGGTTTTGAAGATCCACTTCAGTCCGATTGCCCTCTTGTCTGGTGGTTTGTCGACTAACGTCCAGGTTCCATTTTTATTTATCATCGCAATTTCCTCCTTAATGCTTCGTACCATTTTGGATTCTGAATTGCTTCTTGAACTCTCGTTGGTTCCAGTGTTGCTTTGTTACTCCTCTCATAAATTTCCGCCAGGCTGCGAATTCCTCTTACTGGCATATGATCTAGGTCATCATTCTCTATTTCTGGTTCTTGCTCTTCCTCGGAGCTTAGGTCATTTTGCACAAATTGATTTTCGGGTTCATCTTCACCTTCGAATTCTCCCTCATCCTGGTTTTCTGGGTTTAGTGTATTTTCAGCAACTTGAGGAATTATCGAGGATGGGTTGCACATCTGCTCGCCTCCATCTTTTCCCGGCTCTTCATTGCTCGTCTTCGAGGAAGTATACATCTCTGCTAACCTTAACTTTCTTTTGGGAATGATAAAACAATCTATAACCTTTTGTTAATTCAGAATACCCAACAAAGATTGCTATTTCAGATTTACTATCCAGGTTACTTCTTTTGACGTCGGGTACATGAGAATAACATAGAGATCAGAGTACCTTTAAATTTTTCAGCTTCGGTTTTACCTCATACCACATTTCGTAGGGCGTTTTGTCTTCGAGTGCGCGGGTGTAGAGTCTGTTCAGGAGGAAGCATGCTGTGGAGGCTACCTCTTCCCAGAAGCTCTTCGGGAGCTTCTTGTCCTCCAACATGCACCGTATCATCTCCACCACCGTCCTATTTCGTCTCTCCACCACTCCATTCTGCTGTGGAGTATAGGGAGTTGTCAATTGGTGTTTGATCCTTGCGTCTTTGCAGATCATCTGGAATTTGTCGGAGACGAATTCTGTTCCATTGTCCGTCCTCACAGTTTTGATTCTTACGCCCGTCTGATTTTCAACTAATGCTTTAAATTCTGAAAATACTTTTGGGACCTCATCTTTCTTCTTCAGGCAAAATAACCAGGAATATCTTGTATAATCATCAATTATTAACAAAAAATATCTGCTACCATTTAAGGATGTTACCGGCATTGGTCCGCAGATATCCATATGCAACAATTGAAGCTTCTCGGATGCTCTCCATTTTGCTTTGGTGAATGGAGTTCGGTGGTGTTTGCCCAGAAGACAAGTTTTGCACTCTGAATGGCTGTCGGAGAAGTTTGGAAGGTCGTCTACCATCTTCTTTCTCCACATAGTTTCCAATCCCTTCATGTGATAATGGCCCAATCTTCTGTGCCAGAGCTCAGTTTCAGACGTACTGCTCACCAAGGCTTCTTGATGCAACTCCTCAGGTTTCATCACAAAGCTTTTATTCTTCATTTTAGTGGTGAACATCTCCCGGCCGAACCTGTCTAACACTTTACACAAATCGGATTGGAAATATACGGACATACCTTTTTCCATTAGTTGAGCCACG
>JAOSBL010000003.1:28663884-28680000 GCA_027568915.1 Erythroxylum roraimae | reverse complement strand
GGCCGAACCTGTCTAACACTTTACACAAATCGGATTGGAAATATACGGACATACCTTTTTCCATTAGTTGAGCCACGCTGAGTAAATTATGCTGGATTTTAGGTACCAAAAGCACGTCTGGAATGGTCTTGATTCCAAGCTTGGTAGGTATCATCACTACTCCTTTTCCTTCGGCACGAATGCACACGCCATTTCCAAGCTTTACATTTGCTTTTTCAGAACGATCCAAGGTCTTGAATTGTGATGCATCCGGCATCATATGGCTTGTACAGCCACTATCGATTAACCATTCAGATGAGCGAGCTTCTGCCAGATCACAGGTGACTACGAACAATTGTTCTTCCTCTTCGGCGATCTGTGCATTTGCATCTGTCTGGTCGGCCTGCTTCTTGCAAATAGCTTCCATGTGTCCCTTCTGGTGGCACCTTCTGCATTCACGCTTCCAACACCTAAAGGCAAGGTGGTTGGATTTGCCACAATGAGGGCAAGGGTTATATTTATTTCCCTTGCCCCCCCCCCCCTGCATTTCGGTTTGAATGTTTCAGATTCGAGCGAGAGTTTTGAGCTCCCGACCCTCCTTTATTTCTTTTCTTTTTCTTGGATTTTTCGTGACCTTCAGTCTTGACTGATGCTTTGTACGCTCCTTCAGCAACATCAGTCTTTAGCATTAGGTGTTGCTGTTCTTGTGCTTTAAGAGCGCTCACCACTTCAGCAAGCTTCACCTGTCCGATGTCTTTGGAATTTTCCAGCGAGACAATGGTGGCTTCAAATTTCTCCGGCACTGAAACTAGCAATTTTTGGACCAACCTTTGATCCTTGAAATCGGCTCCCAAAAGTCTTATTTGATCTGCAAGTTGAATCAACCTCTCCGTGCAGTTCTTGACAGCTTCATCTTCCTTCATTTGGATCCTGTCAAATTCACGTAAAAGATTTAATACTTTCATATTTTTTACCTTTTCATCACCTTCATATTCGATCTTCAGAAATTCCCAGATCTCCTTCGCTGATCCAAGATGCATGATTCTAGTGAATATTGAAGGTGTAATCGCCTGGTACAAGCAAGATTTTGCCCGAGCCTTCTTGGCTATTCTTTCCCTCAACCAACGCAACTGAGCAATCGGGACATCTTCTACTGGAACCTCTACTTCATAGTCTTCATCAATCGGCTCCTACAGATCCTGACCTTGCAGGTAAGCCTCCATTTTTACTGCCCAGATTTGGTAACCTTCTCCATTGAAGACTGCCGGCTGCAAGCTTGGAGTGGATGACTCGGCCATCTCTGAGTTATGCACTCCTTATCGCCACAGCGTATTCTGGAAAGAATATAGATGCTCAAGGCAAAAAAACCTTGCTTATACCCTCACTGGTCCCTTAAGAAATAGGCTCTGATACCACTTTGTTACGACTAGCTATCTACCGTATAGAAACAATCGAAGATAGAGCACAAAACTTTGAGAGAGAAAGCTAGAGAGAGAACATAAACTGAAACAGAGTAGAACAGAGGATATACGGACTCAGCAATCACTGAGATTTTTTTCTTTGATTAATAGAAGCGTGTATTACAACTGAGATTGTAAACGTATTTATAACAATTCAATCCTAACTGTTTTCTAACTGATCTTGATTTCTTGACTTCTTGATTTCTTGCTTCTCTTTATTCTTTACGACGTCTTTTCTTCGTACGTCACTGTATGGCTGAGCATGGGAGTTGCTCCTGTCGGAATTTCTGAGACATATATTCTTCAACTTTAAATCCACTTGATGAATTTTCCACCAATTTTAGGCCGCAAGAGCGACCAATAACCATATTGTCTCTAAGCGAGCAACAAGAGCAAATACTTCTTCATAATCTACACTATACTTTTGTTTACACCCCTTTGCTACTAATCTCGCCTTATTTCTTTCAATTTCTCCTTTCACATTTTTATTTAGTTTATAAATCTATTTAACCTCAATTGCTTGATGACCACTTAGTAGTGTGACAAACTCCCAAATGTCATTTTTCTCAATGAAATGAATTTCTTCCTCCATAACTTACACCTATTTCTTGTCTTTAACAACCTCTTCAAAACTTAAAGATTCATCATGTATAAATAGACAAAGAAGATTCTCACTGTCTATTCTTTCGGTAACATCATAAAGATATCCTATGCTTCGAAATTTTTGAGGTTGTTCGCTTAAGCTTATTAAGGAACATGTGGAAGGAGTTGAACTGTCGCCTTCAATTTCTTGGTCTTTATTCTCGCCTTCTCCAATTATGGAAGAAAACAACATGTCTCTGCTTTTTGAATATTCCAATCCTATGAAGCATCTTCCTCAAATTCCACATCTCTACTAATCACAACTTTCTTATAAACGGGTTGATATTTTTGTACCATTTAGAGTTCTCGACATAGTCAATAAACTCCATTTTCTTGCTCTTATTATCAATTTTTGTCTTTTCTTGTTCAGATACATGAACATAATCAATAGATCTGAAAACTCTTAAATGTCTCACACTTGAATTCCATCCACTCCATGCTTCTTAAGGGGTTATTGTCTCCAAACTCCTCGTAAGTGAACGACTCAAGAGATAAACTACACATGCAACCGCCTTAACCCAAAATTCCTTAGGTATATCCTTATTTTTATCATTGTCCTCGCTATGTTAAGAATTATCTTATTCTTTCTCTTTGTAACCTCATTTTATTGTGGTGCTCTTAGGATCGTCATTGGATGTCAAATACTATTTTCCTTATAAAAGACATTGAATCCCTTATAAGTGAACTCTTCACCTCTATCGATTCTTAGAGCTTTAATTTTGCATCCACTTTCTTTTTCAACAAGAAGCTTGAATTTTTTAAATGTCTCAAAAACTTCATGCTTATTCTTCAAAAAATAATCACATGTCTTCCTCGTTTAATCATTAGATGAAGAGCACAAAACATGAGCACTTACCAAAAGATTATGGCTAGATAGGACCAGACATGTCCAAATGGACAAGTTTTGGAGGCTTGATTGCTAGCGAAAGTGAAGTATTTGGAAAGCTCTTTCTTGCATATTTTATTAGTAGAGACACAATTTATTTAAGTGGTTGATTTGGGAACTCCTTTCACCATATTTTTTGCTCCTCGCATTTTAAGCCCTTTAAAGTTGAGGTGCCCGAATCTCATATGCCAAATCCATGAAGGATCCTTGACACAAGCTTGTAAACGCTTCACTTCCGCCATTTTCACATTTAACATGAACATTCAGTTTTTTGTCATGGTAACTTTAACAACAAGTTTATTATCTTGATTTCAAAGCCACAAATCATTGTTCTCCACTTTCACTTTATGCCCACTCTCTAAAAGTTGGCCGATGCTTAAAATATTGCTCTTCATTTTTTAGATATAGTAGACATTGCGGAGAAGTTTATGGTTTCCATCTTTTATAGCCAAAATTACCAAGCTTTGTCCTTAATCTCTACCTTTCTATTTGTACAAAATGAACATTCCCAGTCACTTTTGTATCCAACTCCATAAATTTACTTGTCTCCTGTTATGTGGTTGTTTGCGCCGTTGTCGAGATACCATGCGACGTCTTTTTCTATGAAGCCTTCTTTTTGAGAAAAGAAAAAAGTATTACCTTCTACATCCTTATGTTTAATAAAGTTCGTCTCTTCATCACAACTCTTAATTTGACATTACCAATAATAGTGACCATTCTTCTCACATGCGTAGCACTTTACTTGACTTTTTTTCCTTTCTCTAATTATTATTTCTTCCTTGTCCACGACCTCTTTAAGCACTCTTATTTTGACATTCATGAAATGTATTTTGCTTGCCTTTTTTTTAAAACCTTGATCATGTTCTCTTCCACAACCTCAGCTTCTATCATTACCTCAACCTTTTCCTCCTTTGTCATTTCCCTTACAATTAAAGGAAAAAATTGTTTGTAAAACTTGCTCCATTGATTCTTGTTGGATCCTCTTCATTCTTTCTTTATGAGCTAACAACGATCCATTTAGCTCGTCGATGGTTATGGATTTTATGTCCTTCGATTCTTCAGTTGACACTACCAAATTATTGAACTTCACGTTAATACAGCATAAAACCTTCTCTACAATTCATACATCTTCAATCTTTTCATTGGGTCACTTCATTTGATTCACCACTGCCAATTATACTTAAGTAAAATAATCTACTATGGACTCATTCTCCTCCATCGAAATCGACTCAAACTCAATCCTTAGAGTTTAGAGCCGCACCTTCTCTACCCTGTCAACTCCAAGAGCGAAAGTTTTTAGAATTTCCCATGCATCATTGGCTCTTGTGTCATTGATTATCTTCTTAAACATGACATCATCTATCCCTTGATGAATAATTGAGAGCGCAATTTAATCTCTCTTCTTTGCTCACTGCCAAGCTTTGAGTTCGGTTATAGTTACAGTATGCTCGTCTGTAGGATCATCATATCCCTTCTCTACAAGGTCCTATAAGCCATGAGACTCAATTATGGCCTTCATGCATAGCACCCATCAATCATAGTTTGTTTTGGTGAGTTGTGAGTATGGAAGCTGATATTTGTTTTGGTTGTCATTTGAACAAAACTCTAATGCCACTTTGTTGGAAGTTACGTAGGAAGAAAAAAAGAAAGG
This sequence comes from Erythroxylum roraimae, assembly GCA_027568915.1. Classification (NCBI taxonomy): domain Eukaryota; kingdom Viridiplantae; phylum Streptophyta; class Magnoliopsida; order Malpighiales; family Erythroxylaceae; genus Erythroxylum; species Erythroxylum roraimae. The sequence continues at coordinate 28,675,382 of JAOSBL010000003.1, read as the reverse complement.
GTTAATTGAAAAACTTCTATTTTTATATTTCCACTTCTTATCTCCATCACATAGCAACTAATTACAAGTCTTTTTACAGACTAAATATCAACTACTAATTAAAAGAAATATTCAAAATAGAATTATAAACAACAGACTTTATAACTAAGCAACTTTAATAAAATAGTTATAACTTGTTTTAACAAAATCCAATGAATTTGAAACTTGCGTTTTTTAAAACTAGACTTAATAAGATTTAAATCCATATTTAGTTCAACATAAAAACAAACTTTTGCCATTTTTTTGGGGTGTATAAAGACGATGTAAGTTGCCTACAAATACCATTAAAATCACATAAATTAGTAAACTCAACAGAGGTGAACTCACCGTTGTGATCGGTGTGAAAAACCTTTATTCTTTTTTCCTTACTCATTTTCAACCGGAGCGCCCATTTGTTGAAAACACAAATAGTCTATCATGTTTTAGCAAGAAAGTACACCTATGTTTTGCAAAAAAAATATCATTTATTGGATGCAAGAGTAATTGAACCGCAAAGATCTAAATGTACTAGCTGAGTAGATCGATCAGTGGCTATCCACGAGCTTTCATGTGGGAAGCTTGCACGATGTTGTTTACTAATAGTGCAGTCTTCATAGACCCTTGTGGGAGGCACTATCTCTGGCAAATGGCAATCCTTTCACCATGTACTTTTGTCGTGGAGTTCTTAAACCATTGAAATTTAGATGCCCATAATGTTAATGCCATAACCAAAGTATGTCAGATATAAGGCTGGTGTTAGTTTATAAAACATGACCACTTTCATGTTACGTGGGTGGAAACATGTGGTTGGTTGTCATTGGAACCTAAACCACCAGTCCATTTTTTGGATATTGAATTGGACAAAGTCCATTTTGAATATAAACCTCAAACTGTGCATCTTGTAACTTTCAAGACTGATGAGATAGTTTTTTAAATCTGGAGCATGGAAAACTACTGGAAGGACTTGTATGTCACCATTCATTTGTAACTTCACAGTTCCTATACCCATAATCCGTAGGCTAGAATTGTCTCCAATGACATATTTATGAAAACTATTATCCAAATTATAAAAGAACAACTTCTTCTTCTTCATCACTAAGTCCAAAATTTCTTAATAAAATAGGGTCTGGAGAGATCTGATAGTACGCAGCCTTACCCTTACATAGTAGAGAGACTGTTTCCGGTAGATCCACATGCAAATAAGACAATATACGAATGATGCAGGTTATAGAAACAATATGTTAAAAACATAAAATACAATAAATGAAAATACAAAGAATGGGGGATACCTGGAGGAGGCCAGATCTGCGAGAACTGAATAGGCTACAAAGTCCGGCCAGGGTGACCCCTACTGTTCCCCTGCACATGTCATGCAACCTGCGTAGCGTGACACAACATCTCAACATCTCCTAGGAACTGTTGTATTGACTCTGGGTAACTGGAACGGTTAATCCTTTACCCTTATTCGATCACGCCAAACTTTTCTATTTCTAGTTACTACCATATGAAAGGCTAACTCTGACATCAGGGACGAAGGTAGATGGGGCCCAGTGGTGCATTGGGCCCCCACCCCCAAGATTATTAATTGAATTTATCTGTATATATATATATATACTAGGACAGAGGTATTTAGAGGTTAGTGGTGCACTGGGCTCCTCCAAAATTTAAAAAAATTAAATATTTAGGCCCCCTATCTTAAATTCATAGCTCCGTCACTGAATGACATATCCGCCTTGATCACTTCCCGCCAATTCTTGTAAGGCCTCCCTCTCTTCCGCTTGTAAGGCCTCATTCACTAGGACAATATCGTCCGCAAATAACATACACCAGGATACCTATTCTTGAATGTGTTTGGTAATTTCATTTAACACTAATGTAAACAACATAAGACTTAACGCAGATCCTTGGTGGAGATCAATACTAATAAAAAGCGCTTCTGTGTCCCCTCCTATCGTCCGTATGCTAGTCAATACCAATTATTGTTTAATACGGTATTCGTAACATTGCTTCAACCACTTATTCAATGGTTTGGAATAGATAATTTTTAGCTTTCGTATCCTTCATGTTGTAATATTCAAAACTTTTGACTTGAGTTTTTATGAGAGTAACTTCGAAATGCAATGTCATATTTGAAATAACTTAAAATTGAAACTACGGTCGGTTTAATTATTATTTTTAATTTTAGAATAATTTTAATAACATTATCATATATATATATACATCAACAACTAATAAAATTTTCGCCAAAATATGTTAAAATAATTGAAAGATATTTATTTCTCTCATTGCAGTATGTAAAACTTTGCAAGAGAAATACTACTCCCAGGAATCCTGGAGCCAGCCTAGGGCTCCCTAATGCCAGGGACATGCCATATATATAACCCAGCTGGGGATTGTTACACGTGGCTCATCCGCAACCTCCCAATTCCCACTCACGTCCTCTCACACATCAGCAATCAAGGTAAAAACCCCCCAAACTCCATCCCCACCGTCCGTTCAAAATGCGCGGGAAGATGGAAAGATCATCTGTCACGCGAAACATCGCGTAAAAGAGAAGCAGCGTCACCGATGCACTCTCACATAACCGCGACAGAGACGTGTAGAACGAGAGAGGACAAAGTATAGAGCTCTATTATCTGTACGGAACACTCTCTCTCCCTCAATGGCGCCGAGGAAGCGAAAGGCCGGGGTCGATGACGAGGTGGACGGCGGAAAGTCAAGCACTGTGGCGCCGGTAACACGGAGGTCTACTCGGCTGGCAAAGTCAGCTCCGGAGCCGGCGGTGGAGTTGCCGAAGAAGAAGAAGGGAAAAGCTACTGAGAAAAAGGGGAACGAAAAGAAGAAGAAGACTGTAGAGGAAAAGCAAACTGAGACAGAGGAAGCGAAGGAGAAAGATGAAGAAGAGGCTAACGAGGCGACTGATGCTCACGAGTCGAAGAAGACTGTTGTTGTCGAGCACTGGTAAGATTTGATTTATTTCATCTATTTTCTTTTTAACATTTACTGTTTGGTTGATGAGAATATGTCGAGAAAATTCGTAAAAAAGTTAATATTCGAGTGTTTCTGGTTCTTGTTGTTCGGAAGCAAAGTATAGACCTTAGAACTTAAAATCTTCTTGCTTTTTAGTTTCATGTAGCTACGCGTTTTCCTTACCTTGAAGCTAAAGAAGATGAAAGGGAAATCAAGCTTTAGACCCTAGCAACGTATAGGTGTTGGCGTTAATTTAGTAGTTCCGATTTCCTAGGGATGAGGCTTTATGAACCGTGCCTTGTTATAGAGCTAGGGAGTTGTGTGAGTAAATAGTATCTGGTTGCATGTTGCTAATACATGCAGGCATTTGGGTTTTAGGGTTTCCAATTTGGTACTCTTTGGTTTTTGACTGTCACGGTGTCAGGTCTCTAATAGGGGGTTTTTCTTAATCTTGTATTGCCTATCCTGAATAACTTGAGGAAATGATGCAAGAAGCTTTAGTTGACCTTTTTTCTCGTAAACCTCTGGTTATAACTCATGAGTTTTTTTTCTGGACTATTCTATACTTGGGAATATTTCTAACCAATTTCTCGGTGCTTGTAGCAAGCAATGCAACTCATTTAAGACAAGGGCTGTGCAAGTCAAAACTGGAATAGAGAAAGCTGTTCCTGGTGTCTCTGTAGTACTCAACCCGGAAAAGGTATTACCAGTTAATACTTGTAAGCTTTACTGAATCATTTAGTAATTTAATTGTTGCGTTTTCCATGACCTTTATTTGGCCACTGCTCTGCACTTGAGATTTTCAATGACATATACTTGGTCATTCACCTGCTTAGGTAAAAAGAAAAGGACTCTTTTCTTTATAAGATATGGCTTGAAAACTTGCATATGGCTACATTTCCTAAGGGCTTTTAATCAGCATTGGTTATACTTCTTCCTTAAAATTTGACTAGGAGGTTAAGCATCTGTTATGATCATACATAGGTTTTATCTTCAATCAACATGAACTACAGTTGTGACACCTTATTCTTTTTAATTTATATGCTCTTAAGATGGTTTTACTCCAAACTGAATCGTTTTCTTCTCTTCTGACAGCCTCGGAGGGGTTGCTTTGAGATAAGGGAGGAAGGTGGAGAAAAGTTCATCAGTCTTCTGGTAACAGTTAACGTGACTTTATATGTGAACTGCCAATCTCTTGTGTCTCTTTTTATTCTTGATATTTGATACAAGATAAAGTTGCACAATTTATTTGTATTTATGTGTGCATTATTATCATCGTCATCATCAACACCCAGTTGAAATCCCGCTGAGTTGCGGGGTCTTGGGATTATGTTGTATGGTAATTGAAAACAAAGAGTACTAGTGGTCATAGATGGTAATTTCCATAAACAGAAACAACCACCTCTGCTACCTTTACACACTGATCTGCAGCACCATTTCAGTCTTGAAATGTTACAAGGTCATATTATTGTTTGATCAGGATTTGAATAACATTATTTTCCACATGGAAACTTAAGAAAATACACCACTCTGGTATTAACTTTGTAGTTGATGAAATTTCTTGTGCTACATTCATAAAGAGTGGATGGTTTCACTTGTCATCGTTGTGGATAATTGGGCGTTGACTCGATTAGAGGTTAGGCGCACATGTACTTTGTGGATATAAGTCAGCAGACATTAGAATTGAGTTTAGTACTAGACATTAAATTGTTAAAAACTTCATGCTGATTTAATGTTCTTGTAAACTTGTTGATTCCTGATATTGTGATCTTTTCAACCGGATTAACCTTTTTTTTTTTTTCTGTAGGACATTAGACATAATTGGTCTCTTTCATAAACTTCAGGATTGTTTTTCCACTGGCTAGTTATATCTTTGATATTCAGGTTTTTTTTGTCGTGTGACCATTTTGGTTATATGATCTTCTGAAGTCGTGAGTTTTATCTATTTTATGCGACAAGTTCTTACAGTATCATTGATCTTGACTATTTTACATGGCCTCTAACGTATGCAGGACATGGAAAGGCCATTTAAACCTATGAAAGCACTTAACATGGATCAAGTCATTGCGGATATAATCGACAAGATTAAATGACATTAGTGTTTGATTAAAGTCTGAACCAGTGCTTGCAAGACATAGGTTGCAGTACCTCTGTCGTAGCATACGAGTTTACCAAGCTCGATTTGTTTTGTGTATTCCTGCTAGTTTTAGCTGTTTCTTGTAAGTCAACTATTATTGGCAATTTGAAAGATCTTTTGCCTTAAACATCAGTACTTATACATACATCATATCATGGATCACAAATAGAAACGAAGCCCTAATATAAAAGAACAGAAGTACATAAAACTGTCTAGTTTTGTGTCCTTCCCCTTGCGAATATAATAGGTACGATCAGTAAAATGGCAGCCTAATTTTTTTTCTTTCATGAGACGGCATAACTGTGAATTGAATGTCTTTGTTTTACATTATCTTGTCCAAATATAGTGTGTAAATAAAACTGTATTATCTGATAACTATATTAAAATCGTGAGTGACTTGGAAGTCCATCTCACCTTACTTTTTCCTCGTGCCCCAACTTAGCTAATTAATAGATTTTTTGCTTGTGGAGTGGAGTTAGATCCCCGTTAGAAGCATTTTGTCATTCTTTTGACATTTGCTTGGCTATCTTTTTTTTTTTTTTTGTTACAAGGAAAGAAAACAAACGAAACGGCTAATGCATAGTACTTAAACCCCTATGAACGGTCCGAGGATAGAGAACACTGGCACGGTCTCGGGAAAGAGCCTCCAAAAGGCTTGAGGGTGGCTCTTGAAGGGTATGGAGCTCCTGCGCCGCGAAGGAAGCTAAGTACGCCAGGTGATTCGCACAATGATTGCCTTCACGGTGCTTAGCCATCATTTTTAGTAGTGTCTCTTTATCCACATGACACTCTTATCACTTACATAGCCAAAGATTTCTGCCTGCCAGTGCTAATAGGCTGAGAATATGGTTTTAGTTTTAAAAACATATTTTTTTATGGCATAAAATTAAAATTACAAATTATAATTTTAGGATCTTAAATAAACAATTCTCACAAATAATTAGAACATAATATTATGTGCCATCTTCTTTGTTAGAATTAATTCCTCTCTTTGATGAATAATTTTTTGTGATTATAATAAATAAAGAGATTATTAATTCATACGTATATCTATAACTTTTAATATGGTATGTCTAGGAAATGATCATTTGAGATTTATTACTATTCAATAAAAAATGGACCAAATACGATTTTTTATTATATAGAATAGTCATGATATATGTAGCATTTTTTGTATTTTTACAAAGAGACTTTACGTAAGTTGAATATGTGATCTTATGGTTACAAAGGAAAAATTTTACCGGTTGCTCTAAAGCTCACCCATAATTAAATATAGAATAAGACCACTAATTACATCACATTCTAAAACAAACCTCTCGATTTTTCTATAACTCTCAAGAATATTTTCACTGAAACTACTTATGGATTGCTGGTTATTAACAAGTTGGCCTGATTATGCTTCCTAGACTCTTAATACTTCTCTACTTTGCTTCGCTTTCCTAAAACAGATAGCTATCATCAACAAATAGTAGGTCAGATTTTTTTTTTTGGACTTTCCCTTGCAATCTTGCACCCATGCAAGAGGCTTTACCTCACTTTGTGCTTTATAAGAGAAAAGATGGAACCAATTAAATGATACCATGAGTTACAAAGTATTCAACTTCCGATCCAGTTTTTAAAATATTATCTATTTTCATAAATTTTGTCAAGAGTATACAGTAAAACTTCTATAAATTAATGTTGTTGGATCATGATATTTATTATTTTATAGAGATATTAATTAACCGATAAATTACTATTTATTAATTTAAAGAGATTTTTGTAATTGACTGAAGTTAAATTTTGATTACATCAAAAAGCATTGTATTTTAGAAAAATTCATGTTTCATATTAATTGAATGAATCTAAAACATAAATTCATTGTACATAATATTAATGAAAACTAATAAACAATGCTATTAATGGGATAATTATTAATTTATGATATTAATGGGACCCTATATTTACATAGGGGTATTTTGAAAATATATTATCTTATCGAAATTTGTTAAATTTTCAACTGGCCCAAGTTGAGACTGGAGAAAAATATTATCTCAGAGAGTTTATTAATTTACTGGGTATCAATTTAAAGAGACTACTGAATGAGGTTGAAACATGACACCCTTGAATAAATCTTTATTTCCTTAGTTAAGGAAATAATTAAGTTGTGCAAATATAAGCTAGCTAGGTTCTGTTCCAGACAATTAAGACTTAAACATTAGTATGTTGTTTTGAGTGGCTTATAGTGCTGTAATTAAATAGGTGAATCAACACACCTTTATCAGCTATTCGATGCCATTAATTATGCTTACCATTTGTCTCATCCTACGACCTTTTCATACAAGCAATTCTTTAAAAATCAATCATCACTTAGAAGAGCGGTTCAATTAAAACTAAGTGTTAAGGAATATCTTGTTCTGATAATGTACATTTATTATCCTTCCTAAATGAGAATAACAATCTTTATAATTCTTAAGAAGCTAAAAAGCAAGCACTATCCCAGTTGAATTTGCTGTCATTATTCCTTTTAAGTATTAACCTTCTGTGTAATATTCTCTTAATCAAGATTTGTTACTATAATAATAGTATATGTTATATCTAATCCAACTCCCTAAGTACCTTTTATTCCCTAGCTAGCCAGAACCAGCTTCCTGTGGGGTAGCTATATTTTTTGTTTCTAATCTTTCCAATTACTTGTGCTTAGTATAAAAAGAGCAATAAACATTATCGGGTATATATACTGCAGGGACAATGTAGTGATCATTGTTTTCTCGAATTTAAAAACCGAACCGGAAGTTAAATTGGGAAGATACAAAGTTTAAGGTTTAAAATGTTCAAATGTTCTTAGATCATCATAAAATCAAGCAAAGATTGAATAATATAATTTTCCTTATCTATCGAAGATTTTGAGGTTTAATTCAAAAAAAAGATTGTTAAACAAAAATTAGTTGATAAATACTTATTAATTTACAAAAATTGATCGATTAATTAATAAACTGATGAATTTTTAACAATAAGAGTTATTAAAATAAATCAAATCATAAATTTGAAAACCAAACCAAAAGGTTATACGGTTCAAATTTTCACGATTGAACCAATCGAACATGATGTGTTTTTTAATTATTGTCATACTTTGCCAAATTAATGACATTACTACATATACTGCCGCCAAGTTTATCAAGAATACCCAGAAAGAGGGGGAAAAAAAGTCATAGCCAAAAATGACTTAACCGAAGAGTCAGGAGGGTGTAGCAATTCAGGTAATGGAGGAAAAGGCTTGCCCTTAAAGTGGAAGGACCCATCTTCTTTGATTTTGGTGTAATTCTTTGTTTTTATATATATGTTCACCAGTCACTGTGAAGTTAGGCATATATTCGCCATTCTGTCTTTCTTGAAGTGCAATTGATAATTGGTATTAGTTCTCTTGCTTTGTACTAAGTTTCCATTCGAAGGTTTGAGCAGGAATGGTGCTTCCACATTATATATGTTTTGGACTGATGCCAGATGCACCTAAAATTATATGCTATTGATTGACATGACAACATAGTTAAATTTATCACAATATGAATTCAGGTGGATATTTATATTCTTCCTTTTTTAAAGAAATGCCTCCTTCGATTGTTCTGTTATTAATATTATGACTAGAAGTTCATTAATACTAGAGTACAAAATTTATACCTCTCTTGTTGTTTAAGAAAACTTAGAAAAATTCTAGATATTTATAATTCTCAAAATTTGTAATTTTCATTTTTTTAAATTACTTCTCGTAGATTTTGCTTAAAAAATAACAACGAAACACATGCAATATAAATGTTAAATATGGACTAATCAAATGTTATTTACAAAGGGATTGAACTTAGCTCTTAAACTCAAATTGAACTATTTAAGTTTGACTCAAACTAATAATTTATTATAATTATCTTAAATTATTAATTTAAGTCAAATTTAATTAGTTTGGATTAAGCTTAAAATTTGAGTTGAGTTATCATATTGTTGGAAAATCGGGATGAGATCCGATCTCTAGCACAACGCAGTAGAATAATTACAAAAACTTTTTATTTTGAATTTTCTAAACCCAAAATAACTTAAATTCTATAAAATGATTAACACGTAAATAATAATAAAGCAATAATCATAATTCGTATCTTATTCCGAAGCTTGATAATTTTCTTATTGTTTCCCTTGAACTATTTTTGAAATCAACTCATCTGAACCACCATACTCACACATTTGTCTGGCTTTTAATGGTACTTACATAACAAGTTAAAAGAACTCTGCAACTATTGCAGAGAAGGTTAGGGAAGGAGTGCTAGCTCCCTTGGAGGCTAAATGCCCAAATTTGGGCTAAACGTTTTTGAGTTTGATCAATTTAGGGCTAAACATTATAACCTGCTCAATTAAGGTCTAAACATTATCGAGGATACTCAATGTTATGTTATTTTGGACAAAAATTTGGCAGTATCATACACGCGCTATTACTATATATATAAAGTTTGTTTGAAGAGGTCAGGTGGATTTTAAATGTCATGTAAATAAAATACTTGAAACCCACCTAGATTTTCATAAAAGAAAAAAACAAAATATAATTAAATTTTTATAAAACCCTAATTTTACTTTAATCCCCAAATATTCACCCTCTCCCTCTTGGAAACTTAGCAAAAGTGGTTGTTCGAATAGGTATCTTGCCTCCTCACGCATCATCACTACCGATCACTCCAATCCCTCTCGCCAATCCGCCTTCCAGCCCTTCATTGTAAATGTTCTCTATAGCAATCGATCTCTCCTTTGGAGTTGGAAGTATATATATACACACACGAGGGGTAGTTCATAGTTGTAGATGATTATTTGGTTGAACTTCAGATGTTTAAAACTTTACTCCATGTTCTATTTAATAGCTGGTGGGTCTTATGATGACTATAGTTTTGAGTGTGTTTTGGACTTGGAGATTTTTGATGGGGTTGTTTTGGAGTCTAAGAGCACAACTTCAGTGTCTGATTACTCTATAGAGGTGGAGATAGAGAACACAGTAACTGAGATCAAGGTACATTTGGCTAAAGTTGAGAAAAATTGTAGGATTTGCAATCTTAGGTTAGAGAGTAATAGTCATGAATCAGGTCAACCTATGCAATTGGGTTGCTCTTATAAGGGTGATTTGGCTACTACTCATAAACAATGTGCAGATACTTGGTTCAAGATTAGAGGTAAAAAGTAAGTAGACAAAGCTCCGCTATTCTACCTTTGATGCCTCTCATTTTCAATGGTAACATTGAGAATTTAAGTATTTTTAACTTCTATTTGCTATCCCAAATGGAAAATTCCCCAGTGGTTGTTTATGGCCTTAGCGTTTATGTGGATGGTTTTTGACCATTCATGGTGAGAATAGCCATTTTCACATGAACTTGTCATTATATAAATCCACAAAGTGACAGTAGAAGCTTTCATTAACTTAAAGAGTTACCAAAAGTTTATTCAATTAGTTTGTGAAGGGAAAAGCATGATTGGAAGAATATGAATTGTAATGAGAAAAGGGAAAGTGGAGAATTTGATTTATGAATTGTAATAAGAAAAGGGAGAGTGCAGAATTTGATTGAGTCTTCTATTACACAAGTTCATGTTAAAGGTAAAGAGGCACGTTGCATTAAGGCACACTAGTTTTGGTGATGTGTCCAGGAATCTCATAATCCCTTCTTTCTGGTTCTTTTTCTTTTTGTGGAAATGGAGATTTGACACCTGGTTGGTGTATGTTACTTTAGCCTCTGCTTAGTGCAGACACCTTGCTTTTTTTTATGTGCCAATGAGCCTAAGCTAAAATATACATTTCCTTAACACCAAGTGCCTTTCTGATTGAGAAAAAGAGAAAGGGAAAAGAGTCATAGCACTATCTTTTATAAGGTAAAATTTGAGAATCATTTGACAGGTAGGTATAATGAATAAATTTTGCTACTTGCTTTTGAACATACATAGTTTGGATGCTATGTAATTGTCTTGTGAGTAACAAATTCATATATCATATTAGTGTCCCTAAGATCATGTTTTAATATTCTGTCATACACTATAACATGTCAATTCTTTGGATTTGTGCAGTAGGATAATATCACAATTAGGTAGGATTTGAAGGATTTGAATACTGATATGGTTGAGAAACTTCTTTTTTGATCTAGAAATGAATTAATTATTCAGACTATATCAATGTGAAAGTATAGAACCCCCTTTTGATATTGCCTAGAAACTTACAGATAGGGGTGAGCATTATTCGGGCCGGCCCGGGAATTAATTCGGGTAATAAAATGCTAAAATACGGGTAAATCGAGTCGAGCCGGGTATTACCCGAATTATTTTCGGTTTGGGACGGGTAACTCCGAAAAAAATTCGGGTTACCCGATTACCCGAATTA
>JAOSBL010000003.1:28647329-28663784 GCA_027568915.1 Erythroxylum roraimae | reverse complement strand
AGATGGAAATTTTTTTGGGTAATTCGGGCTTTACCCGAACAGTGAAAATTTGGCCCGATTAGCCCGAATGCTCACCCCTATTTACAGACTTACGATTATCATGTTCATTCTAAAGCTATATTTCTCATGTAAAACTAGCAAATTATTTGGTTTCTGATGCCATCTTACCTTGTTCCTAGACTTATATTGCTTCTTTAACTGTTATTTTATCATACCATCTTTGTCTTTTTCAGTTTATTACTGTTCTTTTGTTAATTTGGTTTGCTTAATTGTCTACCAGGATCTGTGAAATTTGTTAGTCTACTCCACATAATATTACTAGGCCAAATGAGGTTGAATCAATAGAGCAATCGAACGAGACAAGTAACATTGCAACTACGCAGACGGTTTCGATATCAATCCCCCATTCGGAAACAAGAAGCTTCTGGCATGGCCACCAGTTCATAAATTTCTTGCTAGCTTGCATGGTTTTTACACTTGCTAGATCATGGCTTTTTCACTTTAATGTACGCTCCTAAACTTCTGTAAATGATGCCTTGAGAGATCTACGTGGTGGAAGAAAATGGAGTTATAAAATGATTATAGATAAGTGTTTTTCTTTAAGAACTAACCATGTTAAAAGAGTTTGAGAAGAATTTAAGTTATGGTACTTAAAAAAGGTAGAGTACAGAGCCTTGCAAGGGATCCGGTAGGTAGTCTACAGAGTGAAAAATCTATATATATGTTTGTTCTAGAAAATCAATTTTAGGTACTTGAATATTGGATTCACCTGTTTCATATGTTATGTATAACTGATTGTACAAGATGATGTTGATCTACATATTCTTTTCCTCATAACTAGTGTTACTGAGATTGAATTTTCCATGAGAAGTGACAAAACATGTACTGAGTTAGCTTATTTGTTGTTATGATCACTCTTTAAGTTTCCAGTTCGAGTAATGACCATGGTTTTAGATTATGTTCAACCACAATTGTAGTTATGGTAACACACAGTCCGTAATTTAAAACCTTGGTAATATCCAACAACTAGTCAAATCAAAAGATTAAGATTATGTAAGGTCATGAATAGTTAAACAAAATTACTGTCAAAGAATTCTGCAAGGTCGAAAAGCATAAGAGAGAAGAAAAATTGTTTACATACACGAGCCCAGACGAAGTTTGTGATATATAAAGAAAGCTATACATTTTCAATTTTTGTTCTTTCTGGTTTCCAAGTTAGTGCCATCATTGAGTGCTTCTTGTGCGTCATGCTTCATTCCAAGACTAAGCAAACAAGTTGATTGAAGATATGAAGTAATACTACTCAGGAGACACCACCTGGGCTTGCATAACATCCCTAAGATCTTTTTGTGCCATGTAATTCATTAAGTAAGATATGCACCGCTTAGCGTACACAGTTGGTGACACCATTGTCCCACCATCAATGAACTACAAATGACATAAGGGAAAACATTAGCTCCTCCCACAAACACAAAAGATCTTCTATTCACATACACTCTTTTATGCGAAGTTTTAATGTTTACTAATCAATTTAAGACAATTATTTGATACCCCATTCACTCAAAGTCAGAAGCAGACACCATGCTTGGTTTCTTATAACTAAATTGACTAATAACACAAGGCTAAACCCAAAGTGCAAGCCGAAAGTTGAGAACAAGAAAGGCTTACTTGTGTGTAGCAATCAATTGTAGTTGCAAAATCCTGAGCTCAAAAAGCACCATCTCTATGCTTTTTAGAATTCAATGTCTCCTATATTTGGCTAGTCCACATTTGGAATGAGAGCTGCTTCATAAAGAAGGAGGATGGAGCAGTCAATAAGAGTTGAGCAAACATTACAAAGATGATGCAACAATAAAATCAAAAGGAAGCAAATAAGATGCCTTAGTTCCTGGTTGAGAACTAATAAAAGGAATTGCAGCAAAAATAAACACCCAATGGATCATTGCCTAGCTTCCATTTTATTTACCTCACTTGTTCTTGATAATATTCTGGAATAGAGACCAACATACTCAACAATGTTTTAATTGCTATTTCATTTGCAATCATAAAGTACTAGTCTTACCTTATTAACAATCCCCTCATCATCCTTATATCCAATCTTCTCAAGGATTTCATGTATAGCAGTGAGATCTACCCTCAAGCATGCATCACCTAAAGGTGTCAATGAAAAAGGTTAGGTTGACACTAAACTTTCTTTTTGAATACCCAGCAAAACATGTGATGGAACCTATTAAATGAGAAGTAAAAATTAGCCCACTAAATGTAGAAGTCATCTAGACTTTCAAGGTTGTTTGACACGACCAGTTATAAGACTAATTAGTCACATAATCAAACTTGTATAGAGAACTTTACTAGAATGGTCATTTGAATCAACCATTCAATTTTTTTTTGAAGAGACATAAGTGCAGTGACAAGGAACTTTGCATTTGGTCTCTTACGAGCTTCATACTACAAATATCTTAAAGCTAACCTTAACATCTCAGTTCCATCATTTTTTGAAAAATGACCCTCCAAAGCAAAATCCATCAACCAAAGAATCATCTACAACTATGAACTAGCCCCCGTGTGTGTATACATATACTTCCAGCTCCAGAGAAGAGATCAAACATGAACGTCCTTGGCGATTGATGGAGAGAAGATTTACGCCGAAGGATTGGAAGCCGATTGGCGAGAGGGATTAGGGTGATTGGCAGTGATGATGCATGAAGGAGGCAAGACACTAGATCGAACAACCCCGTTTGCTAATTTTTCAAGAAAGAGAGGGTGTAATATTTGGGGATTAAAGTAAAATTAGGGTTCTGTAAAAATTTAAATGATATTTTTTTTGCTTTTATAAAAATCCAGGTAGGTTTTAAGTATTTTTTACGTGGTATTTAAAATCTACCTGACCTCTCCACACGCACTTTTTATATATAGTAACGCGTATATGACACTGCCAAATTTTCTTCCAAAATAACCTAACATTGAGCAGACTCGAGAATGTTTAGACCTTAGTTGATCAGGTTCTAATGTTTGATCCCAAATTAATCAAACTAAAAAACGTTTGGCCCAAATTTGAGCATTTAGCCCTCCCTTGGAGTTTAAACTTATTTATAATAAGATTTGAACTTTTTAGTAATTTAATTGAAATAAAATTCTAATTTCAATTAAAATTTAATTAGAATCATACTAATTCTAATTAAATACCTATTGGGCATAAAAAAGATTCAGTATCTCATATTGATTCTTATTTATAAAATATTTAATCATAAAATTTCTTTAACTTTACAATCAAGTCCAACTTGATTAAAATATCTTTCCTCTCTTCAATTTGTTTTTTGTGAATATGTTAACTATGAATATAAATTATAACTGTAAATTATGTTTATGAATAGATAAATTAAACTCATTTAATTTATCTTTAATTCTTTAATTAAACAATTTATATTCTTAAATCAAGATTAACATCTAGCAATACATCATAACTATCCAAATATTTAAGAATGTCAAATTAGTTTTGACTAATCTTTTCCTATATAATTCCGTACAGTTCAATCATTTCATCATACAATGTTTTGATTAGGCATAAAACATAAAATTAATATCTATTTTATTTGAATCCAATCAAGTTAGTTCTCCACTATTAGAAGTTGATTCAATTAATAACATTTGTAAAGTTTTTCAAAATGTCATTTCACTTTGGCAAAAATTTTTCGAATCAATACTAATGGAGAATAACAAATTTTTCTCCGTAATCGTTTTAGGATAATGAATCATGTATTGATCACTCAACTACTTCCATATAGTTTATGTTATATTTAATGACTATCGACTGAGCTACCCTTGATTAGAATAGTTCATAAGTAGTATCAAAATGTAGCAATCCTTATATAAGATAACTTTGAAAATCTCAAATCAAATGATCATTTATACAATCATCGTCACAATAAGAATTTTTATAGACATATAAGTAACGTTTTAAATAAATTTCTCATATAAATTCAGTTTGTTCTATAACAAGTCCCTACATGTTTGTTCAAATATCTTTATATTTTAGTTTATGAGATCGACTACTTTCTTCATAAGGATGAAATATAATATGTGCTAGTCTTTTTATACTCCATTAATGTTCAATCTAAATAAAACGACTAAAAACAATTTATAGATAATAAATAAATGTAATATAAATCTCATAATTATGATCTCATTGTAATTTTATTTGTAGTATATATTATTATATTTATCTATGAGTTTTGTCATATACAGCTAAATATATGTAAAATAAAGAACGTCTTTAAATTATTTTTATCACTCAAATACAACCAACTTATTAGTTGTAGGGCATAAACTAATACATATTAGTGATATTTAATTAGTTTACATATGATATTCGTATTGTGTTTATTTCGTTGTTACTTTTTAACTGAAATTTAAGAGAAAGAGTTTTTCTGAACAACTAAAAATTATGATTTTTTAATAAATTTTAAAGATTATGAAATTTTTCTAATTTTTTTTAAATTATAGACGTCTTGTACTCTCAATACCTTTTTTTTTGGTCTTAGACCAGGGTATCTATCGGCGGACCTAGTGATTAATTCCCTCGCTGGTTTGTAGGCACCTCACAGGGTGGGACAGCTGGTCCAAAGATTTAAGGTTGCTCCATACTCAAAGCCAAGGATCGAACCCCTGACCTTTGGTTAAGGATGGATGAGTTCCTACCACTCAACCACACCCCTTATGTTCCTTTTTTGTTTTTGGTTATGAATAGAAAAAGGGCAAAAAGAAAAGGTGTATTTGATAAGGTTTGGTGTCTCCCCATGTACGAGGGAATTAAAGAATTGTCCCCACTATATTCCTTCTGCCACTTTTGAAAAGACTCTGGAATAAAAGAAGGCTTGAACAGCGAGCATAGAAAATGTTGGAAGTTCTGTCAGAGCTTGTTTTGTTCTCCAAAAACCGAACAATTGCAAAACCCTAAATCTTTACTCAAATCATTTGCATCTTTTCAAATTGTGTCATCTAATGATACTTTTTTTCATGAACAAGACACTTTATATTAATTTCATTTAACTTGTCTCGCTCAAAGTATTGATACCGTTCGTAGCTGTAGGGGGGAAAAAAACCCTTAGTTCTATAAAAAGATGACATAATTAGGTCACATAAATGTAATTTTTAAATAATAAGATTTATTACTATTAAATTATAAATTAATTTACACTAGATCGACAAGTAATTTTAATAAATATGAAATGAATATAGTTATAATAAATTACAATAATAAAAAGAGTGGTATTACAAGATGGTAACTATAGTTGTAATTTACAATTTAAAATTTTGGTTAATATGACAATTAATCCAAAATGTTTAATTAAATGATATTTAATTAAGATTTTCTTCTCTAATCCAGTTGCAAGAAGATAGAAAAACGCAATAGTTTAAGACTAAGCTGATATAACTTTAGTTAAAAAGAGATTATGGTGCACTCATTCCATCTATTCCTTAATAGTACAAGATTTTTAAACATGGGATTTACAGCAAATCCCTTGATTTGACAAGTAATGTCATATATAGTTCTTTTGGAGGGTTTAATGATATGTGATTACCGATTGTTAGAAAGTGTCTAACTCACCTTCAAAAGCTAGCTTAAGAGGAGGAGGTTTGCACATTATTATAAATTCTTGAATGCCTATATAATTGTCTGATGTGAGATTCCTGACACCCCCTCAGTCCAGAGCAGGACTGGACATCTGATGGACATATTGAGCAAAGGGACATAACCGAGCACCGCCTCAAATCATCGAGACAAATTGACTTTGATACCATATTAAGTCACCGTTTCACCACAATAGCTTAAGCTGTTGTGTAAGATCAACTTAATTAATTTTAATGGTTCTTGTAATGAATATTTAGTAGAAGCATCAAGAACTAGAAGTGATTTTGGTGCTGATACGATTATAGCGTTGGAAGTAGGTATCCATTGAACTACTCACACGTTTCTTTTGAGCTGAACTCGACGTCTTTATCAAAAGCTTTATTAAAGGTCAATGGTGAAAAGAAATGGGAAACAGTAACAAAACTTGTCATCGTTATCTTGGATAAACACCAAGAAATTCCAAGACCAGTGGAATATTTTAAATGGATAGAATGCAAAAGCTGATACACATTGGATCTCTGGTACCACCAAGGATTCACTGATAGGTCTAATGTCTTCAGTACCTTGTGGCAAGTATGGCTAAAGAGGAACAGTGAGTAGGAAAGCTAGAGATAGCAGCCATAAAGCCTTTGCAATTCTTTAAGATCTAAAAGTTTTATGAGGACCACAGATACCCATTTTCACTAAGATATATCTCCAAGTATAATAAGGTTTGATTTCAAGATATTTGATTCAATTTGAGAAATTAATTGGATTCATGTTACTATAAGTTTTTGGGATCATGGTAATCAACTATGGAGCTTCTCTAAATGTGAATTTGATATGAAAATGATTGAATCTTCATTTTTCAAAATTAATTTATCTATCAATTCTTTTCATACATACATATGTAAAACGACATCAAATCCTTTGTCCCAAATACTCTGTTCTAACTTTATTTTTACCCTAAAATGACATAAAATAACATCGTTTTGAAGTAAAGATAGGATTAGAACAGAATAATATTATAATAGAAGATTTGAATATTTTACGAAATTCCATAATCAGGGAATTAATGATCTTTGCTGGCATGTAACAAATTGCCGACAAGTTTTGACAAAAAACCTTTCAAATAATGCGAAAGTAGAACTTGTCCCTTACCTATTGCGAAGACGTTTATCTCCATGGACTCCAAATGTTATGCAAATATGCAGTGACCACGTCCATGGTAATGATAGATTTGACATTACTATTAATTGAGGTCCTACCCGTGGACCATTTATGCCCATGTGATCTCATGTGAGCAACTTTGCTATTACAGCAACTGTAACCTTAGAAGCTTGATAGGTAGGAGCCTAGGATGAGACTTCGAGACCTATAGGGTGTAGTAGTGGTGGTCCATTGGAGAGGAGCATAATGCTTGAATTGTTCTTGAATCGACCTTGATATGAGAGGCTAAGCATGTTTAATTGATGTTGCAAATTCTTGTGAAATGTCTCCCCTAAAGAGCAATGATGTGTATAACATATATTTTTATATAATTTTCTTGATCGCATACTAAAAATAAGAATTATAAATTGTATTAAGTGTAAATTCAAGTTAATTAAAATTTGGATCGAATGTGAATTTAATTAATTTTAGTAAAATAAAATTATTTAAAAATATATCAAACCTAATCATAATTTATTCTTGATTCATTATCATTCTTAATTAAAACTGTCATTAAAATTTAGAGTTTCTAATGAAGTTAGGATCATGATAAAGTGGATGGTAGCCCCCTAGGGGGTGGTCGAGTTGTTAGAATCGGAGGATATAAGGTCAAAAGGTCTTATGCTTGAATCCTCCTACCTACGTTCTCTCGATTAAGCCTGTCGTACAGGGCTTGCTTAGTGTGTGGAGTACCTGATTGACGTGATTTGCAGACTATTGCGTCAATCTAAAAGTTTATTCAGTGCGCATCCAAAGGATAACGACTGTAGGTTCCTCCGTTTCAAAAAAAAAAGAGTAGATGGCATACAGTAATTTGATAGGTCAATAACATTCTATAGGTATAATTATAAGCCTGTACACAAGAACTAAGTGTTTAAGTTATTGATCATAACCATAATTAATAGTCATTTTCTTCGAAATAGTTATAATTATGTTCACATTATTGTCCCCTAGGGGAGGTCGAGTTGGTGGGGTGGAGGGGTATAGGATTAAAAAGTCCTATGTTCGATTCCCTCTTTCTACGCTCTTTCGATCGAGCATGTTGTACAGAATTTGTCTAGTGCGGAGTACCTGATTGACGTGATTTATAGACTATTGCGTCAATCTAAAAGTTTACCCAGTGCGTATATAAAAGGTAGCAGCTGTAGGTTCTTCCGTTTCAAAAAAAAAAATGTTCACAATATTATTTATAGTTACTTTACTAATTTACAATTATAATGCAACTTACAATTCAAAATTGAAAAGTTTGGTTACGCTTAAACCTCCAATGTTCAAGTAACATGTTCGACAGACACAAAACCGTGCGTGTGTGTGTTGACAGCTGCTCGTCGGATTCAGAGATCTGTCGTCAGCTGTCTAAATAGCTGGCGTACAAAGAAGTTTCCGTATTTGAAAGGTAAATGGTGCCTTGACTTATGTGGTCGTCGTTGTTTTACATTCTAGCTAAGCCCTGAACCGAAGCAGTTGCAGCTAGTTTCAAACTTACGAGCGTTAACAAAGGATAAGGAACGAACACTCCTCAAGCTATTAGTGTCCTATAATTTAAAACCATAAGTTAGGTTATACTATTCAAAGAATGTAATATGATACTACTTAATCATATTGGATAAGCATGCAACTGGAGACAATGCTGAAATTTTGAATCCATCCATATCCATGCTAATGTTTTTTCTGAAGAATTTTCCAACCACCATTGTCGAAGGACCAAATAGTGCATGTAGGAACCACATGGTGTAAGCAAAGTAAGCATGGACTTGGACAACAAATGGGGGATTTTAAGGTTTCAACCTTCCTTTCCTTCACCAATGTGAGGACCCAACAAGAGAAAGGAAAGCACCCAGATGGAGCTGGCTAACCCACCAACATAAGGGCTTAGAACAAATATCTCCAAATTTATTACCGCTCTCTTCACGTGGGACTTCCCGTGATGTCGGGTGCGGGACATGGACGTTCAATCTAACCATTCAGACATCTAACCATTCAGACGTCTTTTGTGGATTGACTTTAGAGACCAACATGTTTCACGAAAGACCTTCACCATCAGTGTCCCAAAGATTCTCCTAAACTTGCTATATTTACAACCACACAAAGATTCCCTTAAACCCACACTCGTTTTTAAACCCATTAGGTCCCACAATATCTAGATTCTATACCAAAACCCTAATTTAAACCCCCAAAAATTTATTATTAGCCTTTTGTTTTTCTACCCCACGGCGCAAATATAAATACCCCCTACTTGCCTTCAGTCCGTCATCACTTCACTTGTCAACCCTCTTCATTCCATTTCTTTGCATACCCACAAGCTAAAAGCTCATATCAAACCAAACTGTAGTCACTAAGTGGATCGAAGAAACTGAAAAGAAAATGTCCGGTGTTTGGGTTTTCAAGGAAAATGGCGTGATAGAATCCTCACAGGGAAGTTCTAGGAGAAAGGTACTGGTGCACTTGCCATCAGGCAAAGTAGTGACTTCTTACTCTTGTCTTGAGCAAATACTTACTGAATTGGGTTGGGAAAGGTACTATGGTGGTGACCCTGACTTCTTCCAATTCCACAAGCATTCTTCTAATGACCTTATCTCTCTTCCCAGAGACTTCTCCAAGTTCAACTCGGTTCACATGTATGACATTGTCATTAAGAACCCTAATCTCTTCCACGTTCGAGATGTGTAACCTTTCTCTGTGCATGCTTGTGTGGTCGCTCAGCTTCTCCCTCCGAATCTTAGTGCTTTCCGGGTCTCCTTTAATATTAGGGCATGTTTGATGTTAGTTTCTTCTTGTTTGTTTGTTGACGTTCTTCTCTTCTTATTTAGTTTCTTCTTGTTTGTTTGTTAACGTTCTTCCCTTCTTATTGTTTGTGTACTTTATAAAACGATATATGTTTTATATACTAGTTTAAGTTACTTCCTTTGTTCACTATAAAATAAAATAACTACAAGGAAGGATCTGCCATTTGTGGTTTTCTGATTAAAACGCTCTGCTTTGGTTAGATTCCAAACTTGAAGTGGCTAGTTTCATAAGGTAAGATGATTTCGATCGGTTCAAGTATAACATAATCTAGTTAGTGTCCATCACTTGAAGAATGCATGTGAATGCATGTTTTAACATCCGCAACATCGTAATTATGATCCTAATCAAATTTATAAACTTGTTCAAGATATACAAATTAATTAGACTATTGAAGTTAATTTTTTAAAAAATATAAGTATATATTAGCAAGGTTTAGTTTAGTTATTATTATGTTTCTAGTGAAGAGACAGATCATGAGAATCTCATGAATAGGATTGGTGTGAGTGACCTGATTCGTTTATGAAGGAAAAGAAACTTTAGCATGCACCATAATATCTTTTTCTAAATCTTTTCACACTACGGTCCAATTCTATACAAATGAGTTAACTAGAAGGGTTCGCAAGGATAACCTTCAAAGCAGCTTTCTTAAATAAGCCAAAATTAAACATATATGTGACAGTTTTGGTATTCTTATAAGACTAATTAAATATAAAAAATAATTACAACGTTTTTTATGTTTTAGCTAATGAATAAGAGTAATTTCAATTAATTAATTTCATGTATTTAATTAATTTCAATTAAGGAATAATAAATTGTAGCACTGATTCATTAATCAAATACGTACGTAAGGAACTTATTCATCCAACAATGAGAGAAAATCATAAACAAACAATGTGTCGTTTTCTCGAGTGACGTTTCGTTAGATCAATTTGGTATCAATGAGTTGGTTACAGTCTAATGATCATCATATGATTAATTATAATTACGAAATATCTTATCCGATCATAGGGAGAGAGATGAAAAGGTAGAAAAGTTCATTATCCAATCAAAAGATGTGTTGTGTAAGAGCGAGAGAGAGATAGAATCCCTTAGGCAACACGAGTAGTTTTGAGAGAGTCGCCAATCCTGTACAAGTAACTATCAGCTTAAATTCTATTTGATCCGAGAAAAGTCATCAGATTCTATCAAGGGTCCCCAAAAAGCAAGTCATGAAGAGGCTTGAGGTGCTTCACGTGAAGTAGATCATGCAGGGGGGGACACACGTGTACAATTGGGACATAAGGTTGAAATGTGGTCACAGATAGGGCAGATGATGTTTGTTGTTATAGTCTTAAGTCACATTCGAATTTACGAAAATTGATTCAATTGGAACGGTTTAAAACTAATATTATTTTATCTAACGACTGAAAAATTAAATAATTAAATGTCAAGTTTTGGGAAGATTTAATTTGCGTATTTCATTAACTATCAAAGCCTTAAATAACTGTGCAAAGTTACAAAATGAGTAACATATTAAAACCGAAGATTATGGAAATATATATACAATAAATACAGAGATATGTACAACAAATATATCGCTAACACTCTCCTTCAAGTTAGAGCATGCAAGGAACAAATGCCCAACTTGCAAACAAGAAACTCAAACTACTTCCGACCCAATGCCTTAATGAAGATATCGGCAAGCTGAACCAGTAGTGGCAATAGAAATAGTAGTAAGTTGTTCTCAAACAAAATAGCAATCAAGCTCAATGTGTTTGGTACGTTCGTGGAAAACCGGATTGGAGACTATATGAATAGCGGCCTGATTATATCACAAAAAAGTCGCATCAGTTGCTTATAGAACACACCTAAAGAAGCCAAAAATGATTTTAACCAAACAAGCCTGCACGTGGTATGGCTCCAAAAATGATTTTAACCAAACAAGCCTGCACGTGGTAGTAGCCATAAAGCAATATTTTACCTCGACAGAAGGGTGGGAGACTGTGTGCTGCTTCTTGGTCTTCCAAGAGATAAAAGAGCAGCCAAGAAGTACGAAATATCTAGTGAGCAAACTACGAGTTAGAGGACAATTGGCCCAATCTGAGTCACAATAAGCATACAACTGCAAATTTGAATCTGTGTGCAATAATAAACCTTGCCCGGGATTTTTCTTAATATAGCTTAACACCCGCAGTGCAGCTTCATATTGCTCCTGAGTCAGTTATTGCATGAATTGTGATAGAATGTGAACAACATAACTAAGCTCGAGGCACATGATTATCAAATAAATTAAATGCCCAATAATTCGACGGTAGCTACTAAGGTATAGGTAGAGCGACAAACTTGACAGGGCAAGTTTATGATTTTGCTCAACAGGAAAATCAACTGGCTTACAACCCAACAACCTAGTCTCGGAGAGGATGTCAAGTGCATATTTACGCTAGCACATGAACAAGCCATCCGATTCACGAGCAAATTCAATGCCCAAAAAATATTTGAGAGGCCCAAGGTCCTTAATGTGAAAACAAGAATTAAGGTAATCCTTGACCTGCTAACAACTCACACCATTGTTCCCTACAAGCACTATATCATCCATAACTCCAAAAGAGCCAAAAATATATCACCCTTATGATAAGTAAACAGAGTATAATCAGCACGGGGCTGAATAAAACCAAAGGTCCGCAAGGCATCACTCAATTTGGTAAACCAATTGCGAGGAGATTGTCAGAGCTCATAAAGTGATTTCTGAAGGCAATACACCTTATTAGGATCTGTCGTTGAAAAATCAGGAGGAAGTTGCATATACACTTCCTCATCTAAATCACCTTGCAAGAATGTATTATTGACGTCAAACTGATGCAATTCCCATTTTCTAGCGATTGCGACTACCAGAAAAGTATGGACACTAACCATTTTAGCAATTAGTGCAAAAGTTTCATTGAAGTCCAGTCCTTCAACCTGGTCGCTCCCCAAGATCACAAGTCTAGCTTTAAACTGTTCTATAGTATCGCCAGAGTGATACTTGATTTTATATACCCACTTGGAGGAAATTGCTTTCTTACCTTTGGAAGGTCGATAACAATCCAGGTGTCATTTGCTTCTAAGGCGGCAATCTTTTTGGCCATTGCATCAGGCCAACGGGGATCCCTGCAAGCCTGATTAAAATTTATGGGTTTCAACACCGGCATTAACAACTGCTAGGAACTGTTGATGAGACACAGAAAACTTAGAGCAATTTACATAATTGACAATGGGATAAGGAGTACCTAAGATACCATTGGACAAGAAGTGCGGTAGAGATGAGGTGTGTATATGAACAATATTGCAAGCGTAGTCATGTAAATAAGATAGAGGAGGTCTTGTTCGATGTCGAAGACCCAAAGTGTCATCATACACTGTAGACAAATTTTGAACAACCACATCATTTGGGATTTTGGCCTCTGAACTTCCCTAAGTATCCAAAAATAAGCTCCCCTTATCGCCCTTACTCCCGATGTTGGGGCTGGAACTAATGGGTGGAGACTCAGATTGTGACTGGACAGATGGGGAGGGTTGTGAAGCATCGCAGGTAGCAAGCGTAACATCATCATAGGATGGGAAGAAAGAGGGTAACGGATTGGTGTGGGAGGATGATGGTTGTACTGGCTCGAAGTAAGGAAAGACATCCTCAACAAAACGAAAATCTCGAGAAATAAAAATGTCACCTGATTCCAAGTCAAACAAACGTCATCCTTTCTTATTATAAGGATATCTCAAGAACATACACTTTCTATTTTAGGATGCAAATTTATCTGTAGGTTTTGGCCTAAGATGGGCATAGCAAAGGCAACCAAAACTTGCAGATGATCATAACGAGGAATAGTGTGAAAAAGCTTTTCATGGGGTGTCTTGCCATCAAGTAAGAGAGTAGGACTGCAGTTTATCAAGTGTGCAGCGGTAAGGACACATTCTCCCCAAAACTTTGTTGGAAGGTTAGCTTGAAACCTTAGAGCACGTCCTACATTCAAAACATGCCTATGTTTTCGGTCAACCCTACGATTTTGTTAAGGTGTATTGACACATGACATCTAATGTAAGATCCCCAAATTCTCATATAATTTCATCAAAATCCTCTCGCAAAATTATGTACCATTATCAGTGTGAAAATCTTTACGGTTTTTTGAAATTGAGTTTCCACCATAGCAAAAAAAAAATTCGCCAGTTTAATTGTTTCACTTTTCTCTGCTATCAAATGCCCAAAAAGACCTACCAAAATCATCGACAATGGTCAAGAAATAATGTGCACCTGTCAAAGAAGACTCACTATATGGACCTCATATGTCACAGTGAACCAAATTAAAATAGGCAGAACTTTTATAATCACTAATAGGAAACAAACTTCGAGTTTGTTTTGCATGGAAACAAATATCACAAGCTTCCAAATTTTTATTCTTACTACCACTACAACTACCCACAATAGATGGTAAAGATAAATTCCAACTTGATGGGTGACTTAGTCGTCTGTGTCATAACTCCACAGTCTCCTTAGTCCTAACAACAAAAGCAGTACTCGGAAGAGACTTGTACATATATACCCCATCTCATTGCTTACCTAGTCCAATCTGCATCATCAAGGCAATGTCCTGTATCACATACAAGTCATCAGTGAAGATTGCTACACGATTTTTCCCACGAATTAATTGTGCCACAGAAAGTAAATTGCAATTTAATTTAGGCACATATAACACATTGTGAACAGCAAAATTAGGACACAAAGACACATAACCCCTTTTAACAACATACATTTGGACTCCGTCAGGCAATCTGACCTGACAAGGAACAATATTCTCAACTTTTATCAATACATCAAGACAACTAGTCATGTGGTATGACGCTCCACTATCAATTAACCAAGTGGGAGGGGGTTCACCCTTACTAGAGAGCTCTTCACTACCCAGGAGTGAATAATCACTTTGTGTGATTGCTCTTATGTTGTCATGGAGTAAACACGATTGAATGAAGCTAATGGTGAGGTGTTCAGAATTTGACTTCCCAAATTCCCATACGTCTGGTCCTCCAGGCCTATGAAAATTTGATATACCTGAATCTTTTTTAGTTTCTTCAGTCATAAATTTTAGCACCGCACACTTATAACCGCACGCACACACCGAGATCGATCTACTACTATCCAGTTTGTCTCACACTCCTCTGAGTTTAGTGTAATATGTTCCAATGGATGTCCTTTGCGCCTTGATGGTAGGAAGGCTTGATTTCAACTGATATTAACGGGTAACATTTTCAACGGCATAATGTTCGACTAGATCATCCCACAATTCCTTTGTTGTCTCAAAATAAGGAATACATAGCTGGAGCTACATGTCAAAAGTATTATGTATTCATCTATTAATCATGGAGTTACATACCTCCCAAACGTAGGCCTCTTTCGAATCGTTTTCTGACAGCTTTTGGATCAAGCAGTTTATGAAGGCCAATTTGTTCTTGGCCTTCAAAACATTCTTCATTGCCTTCAACCAATTATCATATTTGGATTCACTTCGCAATACGACGTTCGTCAAAAGAAGACCCGGATTATTTGAGGAGTGAACAAAAAACGGTAAATAGAGGCTTGAGACCTTAAGGTTTTTGCTCTGTTCACCGTTATTGGCCATGGTTGACTTTGTGTTAGAGGTGGTTGTTAGGCAGTAGAAAGGTGTCGGTAATTGCAATGGATGGACGGTTAAGAATATTACAGTTTTCTAGGAAAACGCTATGATACCATGTCAAGTTTTGAGAAAATTTAACTTACATATTTCATTAACTATCAAGGCCTTAAATAGTCGTGCAAAGTTACAAAGTGAGTAACATATCAAAACTGAAGATTACAAAAATATTTATATAAAATAAATGTAGAGGTATGTACAATGAATATATCTCTAACATTAAACAATATCATTTTGTAAATACAATATTATATTGATTTCAAATAAGAACAATTAGAGTAAACTGATCAAGAACCCGCAATAGAAAGCTTTGGTGTATTAGGATACAGATAAAAACTCTCATGTAGAGATGTCTTATCGTTCTCTTAAGTCTTCTAAACTTTTTCCTTCTAGTCATTCGTTTTATAGATAACGTTAATATTTTGATTAAGTAACACTTCCCTCTCTTTTTTTTAGTCTAAGTAGTTTCTTACTTACTTTATTGTAATGACTGATGCGATTTATTCTTGTGTTTGTCTCTTTTTATCTTAGTTTGTGTTTTTATTTAGTATTTTATCTTGTACTAATAATCCTTAGCATGTTCTATAGGTATTGTATTATATAATTTTACATGTTTAGTTATACGTGTTTATTGATATTTTGTATTGTTATTAATTTGCACTAAATGTGAGTCTTTCAGAAATAGTCTCTCTATCATGTAGAGATAAAGTTACGTACTATTAAACCTCTCCAAATCTCGCATTTCAGCAGGACTTTCACTGGGTAGTGTTGTTGTTGTTGTATATAAGTTGGAGTTGTGTCTAGTTTTTTCCCCCCCTCATAATCTAAGGGTGCACTAAATTAACTAAAATCTATTAGCCTTTGTTTGGATCCTTACTTGCACAAGGAAAAGGAAAGGAAATATTGAGGGAAAAAAAGGAGAAAAGAATGGAAGAAAAATGGGACTTCATTTCCTCTGTTTGTTTTCCTAATTTATCAAAGGAGGGAATTGAAACTTATATTAGACAAAAAGAATTGTTTGAGACCTTTATGCCCTTGATTATGGAACTTGTTTATCTTTTGCTATGAAAACTTCATCATACACAGATAAAGTATTATCAGATTTGATAACAGAACTCCACGATGAAGCTTCAAGGAGTTGAAATTTCTATTTGTAACTAGAGTTTTTAA
>JAOSBL010000003.1:28615529-28630770 GCA_027568915.1 Erythroxylum roraimae | reverse complement strand
GGTGGGTTGTTGTGGATAGGGCACGTGCACACTTGGATGAGAAGAAGCGCTGCTGTGAGGAAGAACAATGTGCATTTACAGGAAATTACTTGGAACTTCGTGAACATGCTCAAATAGAGCATCCTCATGCCCGTCCTTCTAAGGTTGACCCTGCTCGTCAGCTTGACTGGGAGAATTTCCAACAATCGTCTGAGATCATTGATGTTTTGAGCACTATACATTCAGAAGTTCCACGTGGTGTGGTTTTGGGGGATTATGTGATTGAATATGGAGATGATGAGACTGCAGATGATTTTGAGGACTTTCCTGGGGATGATGGAAATTGGTGGACTTCATGTATCTTGTATCAGGTATTTGATAACTTGAGAAATTCGAGGAATAGAAGAAGAGCAAGAGTAGCTGATGCTAGAAGGGGAAGTCGTCATTCAAGTTATGACAATTCAAATTCTGATGAGGGTTCAGTAACATCTGTAGACTTTGCGGAGTATAGATTAGATGATACTGATGATGAGTTTGCAAATGTTTCATCCCGGAGTAGCTCTGGTCATCGCAGGTCAAAATCAGATATTAGACTCATTCAAATATTTAATTGCTCGCTTGTTACCCTTAGTTTAGTTTTCCATTTGAATTTCGTGAGTAAAGCTTGTAAGGAACCGATTATTGCATGACTTGACAACATTGATTGAACTTGTGTTGTCATTGTTATCATTCCTGGGATTGAAGGTTGTCCACTGTGCATCATTTTAATTTTTTGTTCTGACAGGTAGATGCAAAAATTGTGAATCTATGACATAATCCTGCTTAAATTGCTATTTATCTTGTATCACTTCTGTTGGCAAAGTTATGTTGTGGTTACTGCCATTTTATGATGTTTTCTCTTTAATTGAGTTCCAGTTTTACAACATTTCTCAGTTCTCGAAGGCGGAGATCTCGCTTTCATGACAATTAAGGAGTGCATCGCCTCTGGCTTCTTGCATTGGCTTTGAAGAAGGTTTGCTTTACCGCATGTTAACTCAAATTTGCTGTCTCCGTTAGGAATTCAAATTGGTTATATTTCGTTGTTTCTCTTATCAATATTTTGATAGCTTATGTTAATGTTCATTCTTAAGATTCTTTATATGGTGTTGGCAGTGCTTAGTAGAAGCAAAGCAAAGGATCAAGACAAGCATGCAGGGTGTGAATCCAAAAGCCACAGTTTGACTACATGTAACATATATAAGCTTTTAGAATCAGCTGGTTGGACCTGAGTTCATGTGGTTAGCATTCCATATGTCTTTATGGCGACTGCTTTTTTCTTTGAATCTTGTAAAGATAGAATCATAGATTTTCTAAAGTGACCAGTGACTTGACTGTGGATTCAGTTTGTCTTCTGCTTCTGCAATTGCTACTTTTAGGCTTTGAAATTGCCTCGTTTTTTAATTCATAGCTTACAAGTCCCTTTATAAGTTAGCATTGCTGCTTAGCTTGGACTGATACTTCTCTTTTAGACAATTTAACCTTTATATATGCATATATGAACTCACGATATGACTTGGTGTTGAAGAAGCATACAAAGAATAACATGGAATACAGGCTTGCCTAATTTGCTTGATTTGGGACCACATTGCTTACGGCAAATGATCTTAACAGCATATTCTGATAATAGAAGCCTGTTTGGAAAGAGATTCAAACAGGTGTAAAGACCAAAATTCTGAAACTTGTTTTTTACCCCCTTTAGAAGTAGAATACCGGAAAGAAGCTTAGAGCAACCAGACGGGCATGTACGTGGAGATTGAATAATTACGAATCAAAACCTGTTTCAGTAACTATTAGTGAAACACATTAATTTGAAGCATGAAAAAATGCTGTCGATGAAAAGCATAACTTTGATACAAAACGTGGACTAATTGGGAAAGCTGGCACAAGCAATTTAGGGAAATTTCTGACAATTACTATTCCAAGATTCTTAGAAATGATTTTCCGGTAAAATGTGATTAAAAATACTACATAAGATCAATCTCTATACCGACTAATGTGGGACATTCTTGGGCAGGTTCCTTATAACATTATTCTTCAAGCCAATTTTGGTGCGCATAGCCTCTGCACCTGTTCGATTCATTTGTTTCATCACCTTCATCCTCACCAAATGCTCCCTTGACACCACAGTTGCCAGACCCATGCTCCTATACCTGAAAAAAAATAAAAAAAGTTTAGTAATATGCCTTCTACCAAATGTTGATTAAAAGCAACATTGCTACCAGATATTTGAATTGTAGCAAACCTTGATGCCAGAGCAGCGATAATGGCCATGCCATTTGCAGGAGATGGGCGAGGCTTTTGGCGATAATAACGCAAAAATTCTCGGGAACCCAGTGCTTTGGATGCTATCTTACCATCGGATCTAGTGGTTATAATGAGCTCTGCGCCCCCACTCCCAAGTTCTGCAGTGTTGTTCATATCACCTGATGCAACTAGCTGTTTCCCGTTTTCGTCTACATAACTGCAATCAAGGAAATTATCAGTCGCTTAAATATAGCAGGATTACAACTATAACCACCAAAGAAAATTACGTCCATGTTTATATATTTGTTTGTTGAAGAAGATTATGCTAGAGATGATAGTAACCTGCAGCTATAATCATAGAAATCTTCCAATTCAGCCTCCTCCTCGTCATCTCCATTACCAAAGTGTACTTTGCAATGACTTTTTGCTGCCATATGCTTCCTAACTGCTTCTAAGCTGCTAAAAGGATGACAACGTTCATTGCAGTACAAACACATGAAATCCCTCTTCACCTGGAGAAAAAGCAAAAAGGTCTGGTTAATACCTTTTATATGAACAATGGGAGAAGTAGATTGCAAGTTGCACTAGCAAGCAATTATGTACCTTCAGACCAAGATAAGTAAGAAGACCCTGTGGATCCTTCAAGTATTCAATATCAGGAATGAAAAAACCATGCTCCTTATGCATGTGAACCATACAGCTTTCAATGCTGTCATGCTCTTTATCACACATTAAGCAACAAGAAGGATCCAAAAGATCATCCTCTTCATCTTCATCTTCATCCTCATCCATATTATTAGAGGCCATTCCATTTACGTTTAGATCAGACAAAGACTTCGTTGCCTCACCAACCAACTCATCATCTGAATCAGCCTCTTCCCACTCACTCTCTTCGCTGTCTTCGTTATCTGCCTCCTTTTGGGGGAGATGCTTATTGACAACACGGCGGGGAAGTGGTTTAATTGTTACCTTCGCCTCCTCAGGATTTGTTTCCTGAGAAGCTCGCATTATATGAGCTCGTGATTTAAGATGCTGAGCATGAGCTTTTACACTTCGATATCCCTTACTACAGAGAGCACAGCTATAAAGCATGGGAGTATCACCAGATTTATCTTTTTCTTGAGCAAGCGCAGCCTGTCTGGCTAGAAATAATGCTTCAGTCACCCCAGGAACACCAGCTACCTGAATTTTTTGATTAAAACAAAAAAGCAGAACTTGGTATCAAACAAACTAAGAAAGCTTATGCTTGTTATTAGTCTCTACCATTATCAAATATATCAACCAGACAATCCTGTTCCCTCATTGGGTATAAAATACTTAAGTTCTACATCAATAGAATCCCAAGCACAAATTCAGGAGTTTCTGAACATCAAAATATACGGATATACGTTCAAAGATCAATTTTCCACTGACATGCCAAATGGTGTTTCTGCCCATGTTCTTCTCTACCCCCATAAACAAAATGCCAACAATTCTACAATTTCCGACTTAGGAGATCCTTTTTCACTTGATTAGCAAGTCGTTTACAAGACAATATATCGGTTCAAACTTCAAACAACAAAAACTATCAACTGACTGTAGTTCATTCGTAAAGGTTAAAGTTTCAAAACTCCAATTTTCTTCAAATCATTAAAATATATACAAAAACAAAAACAATCTATCAATTAAGCAATTGGCTTAACTAGAAACTTCCCTCTATTCCATCAACGACTTGGTTGCATCAAAACCAAAGACAAGATACAAAACTGATGAAACCCTATTCATAACTTCGCCTATAACAGAGAAAGACAAAGGGCTACGCGTATATACGCAAGTAAGACAAGGAGGGTCTTAAGGGTAAAAGTGGGTTACCTTGCGTTTGAGATTATAACGGTGCCAATCGGACCTGTAATGGAGTTTCTGCTCCGCATCGTCTTTGAATTCACTGTTACATGCGTTGCACGTTAGCCCCGGCATTGTCCTACTCTATTCTTCCTCCTCCTCCTCCTTCTCCCTATTAAATTTGATCAATCTCCAAAAAAAGTAGCAATTGATTCACGAAAAGTTACAAGCGGAGGCGGTGGTGCCCAGAAGATATACGACGGCTAATAGTCTGTGAAAAGGTAGAAATGCGAACGTGAGATGGCTTGCTTGCGTAGGAGCTTACGAGGTCCAGCGATCCAATATCGTTATACTGGCTTTTGCTTTACCCTACATGGACCTTGGGCTCTCTTACTGGGCTTTGCATTAAGTGCTGTTTATGTTTAAATTCTAAAATTATACTTTTATATTTTATAATATTATTATAATACTACACAAGTACTTTATTTTAATAAAATAAAACACAAATATAAAAATAACAGTTGGAAATTAGTATTTTCTTTCGTTGAATAAATTTTAAAAGTCATTCCCAATTTTATAAGTCTTTTTGTCAATATTTATAATTAAATTGTAACATCACTTCAAAATATGAAGTTATATTTCAAAAATCATTAAAATACAACAGGTAAATTATGTAGGGATAAGACTGCGTACTATCAGACCTCTTCAAATTTCGTTTTATTACGAGACTTTAGACTAGGAGTGATGATTTAATATAAATCCCACTAAAAAAAAGTATGCAACCTTATCCAAACTAATAAAGAAGTTGTTCCAAATGACACAATGTAGAAAGCCTTTAATAGAAAGTCTTTTAATAAATATGTAATAAATATTTATTAAAATTATTTAAAACACATTTTATATATTCAACCTCTGAAAATTTAATCATTTTAATATCATTATTATCCATTTTACATGTTTGAACTATTTTGTGTCATATTAAAATATGAACTTATTAAAATTTATGTACTGAATTATCTTAATATTATTAATTAAAACTAATAATTAACTAATTTATAAAATATTTATTATTTTTAATAATTCTAATTGTTATAATATTTTCTTTAAACAGTAAAAATAAAATTAACTTTCAAATATTAAAAAAAAAAGAAAAGAAGAAGATAAAATTAGAGAAACAAGACATTTACTAATTGGATGTTTTGTTCTGGATCAAAATCCCACAATCTCGTATTATCAATAACCGATACAACATTAAACGGATCAAATCCTATAAATTCGCAGCCATTTCTCTCTGCTCTCTCTCTGTCTTTTTCTCTACAAACTTCTGTTTTTATTCGTGTGTCTCTCTGACTCCAACGACATGGATGTCACTCGCGAGCCGAGATCCGGTGGCAAAATGGTTCGACCTCGACGGTCCGCTCTGAGCCGTACTCCTTACGACAGGCCTACTCCTCGATTGCGTCCCAATTCCAGCCCTGCTAGCCCTAATTGGCTCTCCAAACTCGTTTTGTCTCCTACTCGTATGATTGCAACCGGCGCTGGAAAAGTCCTCGCTTCCGTCTTCGCTCCTGAGTCTTCCTCCTCTTCGTCTTCCGAAGAAGATTCGGTTTCTGGTATGGTTTTCCTGTTTGTTTCAGTCATTCGTTTTGCACATATAATTCGCGAAATGAGTTTCTATTGAGGGAAGGAAAATATATGGCTAAGTAGGAAGTGTTGTCTGTTATAATACTTTTTCTTGCTTTTTAGTCGCATGAATTTTGCGATTCAATTGTATTTGCTTATTGGTGAGGTTATTAGTTGTTTTATTTCAGGGGTATTGAGTCATTGCCAGTGTTTGATGTTATGTATGTTGAGTGATTTGTCCATTAGGGTTTTACTTGCCCGAAGGTTTTGACGTGTGTCCAAATAGATGCGTGTTTTTGTCTTTCTTAGGAGTTTTAAGTTGACGTGTCTAATTTGCGTCTAATAGTAAACATGTTTGATTGTATAATCAGCTCTATTAGGTTGCTAATGGCAGTTTATCCAATTCGTAAAGACTTGTGGTTTATGACCCGTTTCACCCATTAGTATTATTTTTCAATTCCCGCAGAGGATGATATGGATGATGTCAGCGATGATGCTTCTGTCTCATCTCATGGTGCTAATGGTTTGGAAAAGGTAGTTGAGCAAGTTCCCTGTTATGTATCACTATTGTGACTGAATTGTAAGTTTTTGGGGTGTTCATAAATTAAGCCATCAATAGATGGTGATTTTTTGTTGTTAGTTGTTACTGTCTCGGTGCTGCATACATGTGCTCGTTGATCTGCAATATAATTACGCCACATTAAAAATTGACATCTCTAACATATCTTCTTGATGGTTTTCTCTTCTTCACAATTGGTTGGTAGTTTTCAAGACGAAAGTGAAATGACTAATGTGTTTGCTACATTATGAAGTTCTGTATTTGTATCTGTTGATATATGAGTTCATATGTATCTATTTGGCTTTTGATTTGTGTTTGTGTCTAAAATTTTGAAAAATCAGACACCGGAAATTGTCAATTCCTTGGGGAAAGATTCCCAAGCTTTACAATGGAGGAGTGACACAAAGCGTGTAATTGAACAGCTTCT
Source organism: Erythroxylum roraimae (assembly GCA_027568915.1). Taxonomy (NCBI): domain Eukaryota; kingdom Viridiplantae; phylum Streptophyta; class Magnoliopsida; order Malpighiales; family Erythroxylaceae; genus Erythroxylum; species Erythroxylum roraimae. Next base: position 28,624,078 of record JAOSBL010000003.1, on the reverse strand, counting down.
CATGAGGGAAACCTTCTCAAGGTGATTTAAAAATTGCATTCTCCTTTTTTTTTTTGGCAACCTTAGTCCTCTTATCTCATGCATTAATACTTCTTATAATTTTGTGTGGGATCACCTTCAACGTTTAGCAGTATTATACTTAAGACTTTAGTTTGGAATGCACACCTGGTATTTGTTTGTTAATCTGCTACTTCCAAAACTCATGGCGCCATTCTTTTGCTTACAAAGTTTATCGATTGCTCTTTTTTAAATCTTTCATTAACAATTGATTAATTTATAATTCTAATTAGCATTCACCTATGACCAGGGAGGAATGTGATAGGCTAACACATATTATAAAGTCAAGAGTTGTGGATTCTCCTGTCTCTGGCAGTAAAGCATTTGAAAGACAAAGTGAGATACCTGAGATGATGGTTTGCAGTGTTATTTAGGTTAGGAAGTTGACAAATACAATAAGACTGATGATCTGAGTCTTTTTCCAGATGTTGATAAACCTGATATCCACAGTGAAGCTGTTATTGAGGCCCAGAAATGGCTATTAGAGAAGAAATTGGGATCAAATTCAAAGTCTGGACTAGAGTGTGGAACTTGCAATTCTAATGCTGATATGCTTCCACATGTAAATGTAAGTAATTCTTTCCTCACAATTTACTCTCCCATGTGAACTTATTGCTATATTATTCTTGTGGTTGCTCTGGAGGATTTAGTTGTAGGTCTGTGTCTTAACTTATGATGATCTAAATACAAGTTTCTATTATCCTTTCCATTAGTGCTCCCGTAGTTATATCCTATGTAACTCATATGAAATGCTGAAGGTTGGTCATTACATCTCAGCTGGTTTATGTAATCTAAGTTATCATGGAAAGGTAGTTGCGGAATTATATTTAATGGCAGGTATGTATTTAATAAATGCAATGTGCTGATCTGCTGAGCAGGTATCTCATAATGAGGAGGGTTCACCTGTGGATTTAGCCAAATCTTATATGCGATCACGTCCTCCTTGGACGTCTCCATCTTTGTGTAAATATGATTCACCAACAGGGGTACAGCTGTTTAACGATAGTACATCATACATATTGGGTGGCAAATCTGCATCCTATTCCAAGGTTCAATTGATGGGTTTCTACCTCCTTTCTCTCTATCTCCAGCGTAAACCTTATATATATGTTTATATCTAGGTTTATTTATATGATTTTTTTTGTCTGTACACACACACAGACACATACGTGTGTGTGTGTGTGTATGGAGAGCAAGAAATTATCTAGGCATGCATTAATGAACTTGGCCATTTTGACCAAATAAGAAATGCATTTTCAACAATTTATTTCGATAATTGCTTTTGACAATTAATGTCGATGGAGTTAATTTGGATTCTTGTTAATCTTTTTCACATCTGATTGCGTATTATGAAGTACCAACTACTCATTTGGCGACCAAATGGAAAAATGCTTCTTTTGATTTAATACTTTTTCTCCTGTCATCAGGGTTACAAACAATTTTGTAATTGTAGTTGGGCTAGCTTTCAAAATTGCTAAACCAGATAAAGAAAAAGAAGACTTATCTAAGTTGTATGGTTGAAATTTAAAATGTGAATGCAGTGGTGACATCAAAACTAGGAAGAAAAGGAATTAAAAAACTATGCTCCTTTACTTGATAGTTGTCATCAACGGGTTACAGCATGGATTTTAACTTTAGAGCTGACACATTGTGATGATTGATTTACATTGTGAAACTTCAATGCAGCTTACCAGGGATTCCCATGCTAGTGGTTCATGGAATATTCTGGAGGAAATACGTAGCAAAGTGAGATCTAAAGCAACTGAAGAACTGCTCAAGTCTCAACCATCTTCAAGAATTGATTGGTCTACATCAGCTTCAGATTATAAAAGGCACCTTCATTTGTTGTCGGAGGACAAAGTTGAAGCTGGCGTGGAAAATGATATAAACAATTCTGAGCAATTAGTTGATGCTCCTTTAATCATGGCTAGTCATGCAACTTCTAATGACTTACCAGGTTTCCTATTATACTTGTCTGAGAGACTGTTAATTCCTGTTCTTGTTCTACCTGCTCATATGTGGAGTTCTGAGAAAGGGAATCCCATTTTATGCTTTCAGTATCACAAATTGCTCAAGATCATGGACTGCAAAATGATGCAGTTTTATCAAATCCAGCTACTTTGAATCCTCAGCAGAATGAGGTATTCTAAGTTATGGAATTGGAAAATGGCATTCTATCATAATTACGTTGTTATGCCTCTACTCTGTGATAATCAGTTGTTATTAATAAGTGAGAAGAAAAATAAATTATTCCAGAAGTTTGCTTCTTATGCTTTTAATCGTATCTTTGTGAAGGATCTGAGACCTTTCCTGATTGTCGAGGAAAGAGAAGGTGCTTATGTCTACTTCTTTCTCTTTGTTTTAATCATCAAATTAGAACTGTCTGATTGACTTGTGAAACGTCCCAGATGGGAAGTCAAAGCTTGGACAAACACTTCAACCCTCAGAAGATATGCAGGCCATATCAGAAAGGTTAGCTTCTCCATGAAAGATGGGTGATCTATTGTTTCCCCTTTTGAACTCCTATCTTCCTTTCCTACTGTTAAAGCTCATGTACAATTTCCTTCATGATTGTCATTGCTCATAGGGCTGCTATTGCTGCTAATGGAACCAAGAACACTGACATCAACATCCAACCCCTGAGCTCCATAGAGGGAGACTATAATCAAGGTAAGTGGCAGAAACTTGTTAATCTAAGAGATATTCCATTTCTATATCTGCAGATTTAGCTTTGTTCTGAATTTGGAGTAACGTGTTGTAGGCCAGTTTCCAGTTGGTCTACCCAAATGTCTAATTAAACTACTGACAAGATGAATAGGATCGACTGCATGACTGCTTATCCTAGCTTAACTACATAAAGAAAAGGAACTACTAATATGCTAGTAGTCCATCTAAATGGAGCGTTACTTTAGTAGATCAAATCATCATTGGAACTTCTCTGTATGTATATCCCATTTCAAGTAAATATGATCTTTATTGCATTCGCAGATCCAATGTTCAATGAAATAAGTTGTTCAACATCAAAGGAAATTGCTGGAAGGGATGAAACAGTTCCTGCCAATGGTTTCCCTTCTCCCGGATCTAGGTAACACACCTTTTTCATTTTAAATCTGATTTCTTTAAGCTTAGTACAACTAATCCCGTTTCTACAAAACTCTAGGTTATACGATGAGGGGCTCAAGCCATTCGGGTCAAACGGTGAAAAGACGACAAAAAATGCTTTCGACGAGGAGAACTGCAAGCTTTTGAGTGAAGCTTCTGTTGATGTGCCGATTATGTATGTGAATGACAGTGAGGAACAATATTTGGATGAGATTAACAGTGTGGCCAGCGGCTCTCAAATCAGCTCTAGCATGCAACATGAACAGTTTCTGCTAGCCCTTCCTCAGCAAAAATCAAAACGAAGCAATCCTGCCAAGAGAACTGAGAAGCAACAAGAAAGGAAAGTGAGCAGATCTAATAGGAGAGGCAGGGGACGTGGTAAATAGCTAGTTTTTGGTACCTCTGTATTTATTTAACAACTGTAAACTAGCCAAAATCGAAGAAACAAAGAGTAGAAACAAGTATAGTGCCATTAACAGGGCATTAGATCCTTTGATGTTTGTGATTTAGGTATTGATACTTGGGTTTAGGATTTGATCCACGGATTTTGTTGTACCATTGTCACACGTTCACAACGTTTGCAACCCCTTTAACCACAAAATACTTTGAGCTAGTGGAGTCAATTGTTACCTTTCCCCTATCACTAAGAATTATTGAATTCCTCAATAATTTTCTGTTGTAATTATGCTCGTAATATTGCAATTTGCGAGTCTTTTATTATGCTTACTTTACTTATAATTTTGACTGTATGATATCTTGATATTATGAGGACAAGGAAGCGTATTTTTGGACCTCTTCAAACTCTACATTTTATCGGAATTTTTATTGAGACTTCGTTGATATTGTTGTTTAAATGGATAATTGCACTGAAAAGGAATTTTAATATTATTATATTTTAACCTCTAATGTTAAAATTATAATTAGGGTTTAAATTAAATTTATTTAAACATATTTTGGTAAAAAATGTTAACCTATTTTTGTTGTTATTTTCACCTTAAAAGCAAAATTGGACTTTTTATTGTTGGGCTTAATGGGCCTCATATTATCTTAAGTTACGTTTTAACTTGAAATTATTGTCGGAAACGGAGGAGATAACCGCAATAGTTGACGCCAATACAGCTCTATAAAACCAAATATAAAACCTTTTGCGTATCTTCTGATTGTTTCTCGATCAAACTCAATGGATCCTTACCCATCTTCGACCTCAATAGCCCAAAAGACATGGGAGCTTGAGAACAACATTATCACCGTCGACACGCCTCCGACAACCGCCAGCTCCACCGCGGCTGACTCGTCGTCGGACGCCATCTTCTACTACGACGACGCGGCTCAGGCTAAGTTCCAGCAGGAAAAGCCTTGGGCTAATGAACCACACTACTTCAGGCGCGTTAAGATCTCCGCACTCGCGCTGCTGAAGATGGTGGTGCACGCTCGCTCTGGCGGGACCATCGAGGTCATGGGACTCATGCAGGGAAAGACTGACGGCGATGCCATCATCGTCATGGATGCTTTTGCTCTTCCCGTGGAAGGCACTGAGACTAGGGTTAATGCTCAGGCCGATGCCTACGAGTATATGGTTGATTACTCCACGACTAATAAGCAGGTTTTGTTCTTATTTATCCTATTTTTCTTGTTTAACTGGTTCTTCTTTTTAATTTATTGTTGGCTTCGTTTTCTTATTTATAGTGTTTGCAAATTGTGGTTCTTTTAGGGTTTATTTCTGAGTTAAAGGTATGTTTTGGACTAGTTACTTGAGAGATCGTCTGATCACCTAGTGGTTGGTAGATTCGTTAGGAATTCGGATACGATGACGTGCTGACTCCTTTTTTGCGATCGACTTGTAACTGTTTAACAAGGTTTTCTAGTTTTTGTTAAACACTGTTTGGTTTTTGACAAGTAAATGATCACATATAGGCTGGGCGGTTGGAGAATGTTGTTGGCTGGTACCATTCTCATCCTGGCTATGGATGCTGGCTTTCTGGGATTGATGTTTCCACTCAAATGCTCAACCAGCAATATCAGGAGCCATTTTTGGCTGTTGTTATTGACCCAACAAGGACTGTATCAGCTGGGAAAGTTGAGATTGGGGCATTCAGGACATACCCAGAAGGATATAAGCCGCCAGATGATCCCGTCTCTGAATATCAAACCATTCCGCTTAATAAGATTGAAGACTTCGGCGTGCACTGTAAACAGGTTATTTTATTCAGAGTTGCTGCTCCATTTATGTGCTCCCTAGTATTATGGCTAATGTTGTTGTTTTTTGCAGTATTACGCTTTGGACATTACTTACTTTAAGTCCTCTCTTGACTGCCACCTCTTGGATCTGTTGTGGAACAAATATTGGGTGAATACTCTTTCATCATCACCTCTTTTGGGTAATGGGGACTATGTCGCAGGACAAATTTCAGATTTAGGTAATATCCTTACTCCAATAGTATTATGATTTTTTATTTTTTGGGGTGGAGGTGTATGGCTCTCTTTCTCTCTCTGTGCACTTGAGTATGGGCAGAAATGGATATGAACTGAAAATGTTCTCTAAGAGTAGAGTTGGGACTCAGTGGAAGCTATACTTCACTTTTTTGATAAAGACAATTTAATCTTATGTATGTCATGCAGCTGAAAAGCTGGAGCAAGCTGAGAATCAATTGGCTCACTCTAGATTTGGGCCGCTAATTTCTGCCCCTCAAAGAAAGAAGGAGGTGAGTGCAACGTGTCTGTATGATTGTATATACTTTGATTTAGAGTTGCAAATTACACGTTTTAAACTTTCTTTTAACTAGAGTTGGAAATCTTGTGCCCATGTAAATACATCACTGCATTATTCTTATTCAATGTTGAGTTGCCTATGAACTGTTCTGTGTGAATTTTTCTTGAAGAATTTTAAAATTGATATTCCTTTGGCCGTGTTGCAGTAGTAGAGTAGCATTTTCTCATGTGTGTTTGTGTTTTGTGAGCTTTGTTGAAGTTTAACCTTATTAATGATATCGGTTTATGTAAGGGCAAAGTTTGAAAGTTGGCCTGTAACTGACTTGTAATGCTTATACTAAGAAGCTGGCATTAAGTGGCTTGGCTAGGAATTTGTCCATTTCTATCCACAGTCATTCATTACATCCAACGCTCTTTTAGGGTGTCATGCAAGTAAAATGAAGGTGTTAGATACAGTGAGTAGAACTTTATAGCTCACTGAATTACGTAGGAACTGGACAAATGATTTTAGTTTTTTCTCTTTTAAGGCATTATTGTTCTTTTGTTTGAGTTCCTCTTTTTGCTAAAGGCATTCAGTGGTATGCTTGTGTTTACTGTGTTTAATTACTTTGAGATAATTCATCTTTTCCCTGTAGTAAATGCCATATCTTTTCCTGGCTGCAAATCTTCACATTTTTATAACTGCAACTTTGCAGGAGGAATCTCAACTTGCTAAAATTACTCGTGACAGTGCAAAGATTACTGTTGAGCAGGTCCATGGTCTAATGTCACAGGTCAGTGATCAATCCATTTAATCGATGCCTGCTCTTCACATTTTTTAGGCTTAATATCTAAACTATCTTTTCCCCAATTTTTATACAGGTTATTAAAGACACCCTCTTCAACTCTGTTCGGCAATCCAACAGGCCTCGCGGGGAGACTTCTGGCCCAGAGCCAATGGTCGAAACCTAATATTGGCTGCCCACTGTGGCACTGACTGGTGGATGATTTGTTCTTTAGGATATTAGAATTGGAACACTTGCATAAACATCAGGCTGCAGAGATTTTGTTATTCAGGAGGTTAATGTACATGATTCTATATCATTCATCAGAAATGTGCTACACAATTGTTACTGTTGTAATTTTCTACATCTCGACCCTGATAAGATTTGAAAATGAGAGAATTTGCAGTTACATGATTGCTTTTTTCTCATGTATTTCTGATATGTAACACTGTAAAGGAATCAAGAAACAACTATTCTTATTTCTGTATCTGAACTCGGTCCAAGTTACTCCAAGCAAACGGAAAACAAAGCCATTTGAATGTATTCCTCAGGCCCTGGAATGTGTCTGCTCAAACCTTGGACGTGTGTTGGCTGCCATTTATCCCAAAAGTCTACAAATTAAGTTACTATCCAACAGTGGCTTATGTACTATGCTGTAGCTAAACTTCATATTTGAATTGATGCCGATGAATCAGAATGACTTGAAGCTAATCGTCCATTCTTAAAAGTGCGTTACTCTTTAGTTGGTAACCATTAATAAAAGGGTGGGAATGTTAACGCAATCTTTGTTTCTAACATTTTGTTGTTTGGTAATTGGTAATAAATAAAATTGAGATTTGTGACATCAACGTCTTGGTTATGCGTCTTGCTCTACATTATCTAGTTTGTCTCCTGTGTTTACCCATTAAATCCGATGTTATTAATTCATGTAATTCATATCTTAAAGAAAAAAGTATTTATATTTCATTTCCATTATCAACTTTCTTTGTCTAGTTGTTGGTACTTTATTATTTATGTTGATTATTTCAATCTAAAACGCCTTTGCTCAGTATCTTATTACCCATGACATCACTCATCGTATCTCTTATCCTTATACTCCTCAATAAAATGGCCTTATAGAATGTAAAATTTGCTATACTATTGAAACAAGTCTCACCCCTTTTGCATGCCTCTTCCTAAAGCTTTTTCTACTGTTGTTTATCTCATCAACCTCGTACCTACACTTATTTTTAGTCGTCATTCTCCTCATGAAACACTTTTTCACATCAAACCTAATCCCTGTCACCTTCGAGTCTTCAGATGCACATTTTTTCCCTTTCTAGGCTCTACCAGTGCTGATAGACCCATTTCTAAATCAAGTCCCTGTGTTTTATTAGGCTACTACTCCAACTACAATGGATATCATTGCTTTGATCCTCAAACCAACTTTATTTCAACCTCTCTTCTAATGTTTCACCTTCCACTTCTACTTCTTCTATTCTCCCCTTATCTTTACCTTTTAACCTTTCCCTTACTCATACAACTTCTGCACCTTCACCTACTCCACCACTATCCTCTCATCCTATAGTCACCGGCATCCCTCGGTCTTTTCATGATCATATCACTTATTATGTGCTTGTTACCACTTCAAACCCCACATCTTTCACTCAAGCTAACAAATTTCTACACTAACGTCAAGTCAAGCTTAATGAGTTCACTACTCTACATCACAATCATACTTAGACTCTTATTCTTTCTCTGCCAAATGCTAATATTGGTAGCTATATATGAGTGTTTTGTACCAAACAAAATCCTAATAGCTCTATTCAGCGTTATAAAGCTCGTCTAGTTGCTAAAGGTTAAGATCAAAGCTTCCTTAAGATGTAGTACCTGTGTACTGATTTTAGGCAAAGGAAACTTATCATCCTGCAGGAATGC
>JAOSBL010000003.1:28592929-28605682 GCA_027568915.1 Erythroxylum roraimae | reverse complement strand
AAACACCATCAAATATGAAGAAAGAGGAACTCCGAGGCCATCTGCCAAAAAAGCCACTAATGCATCCAAGGAACTTAATTTTGCTTGATTTTAGGATGTGTTCATTCTTATAATTTAATGTTGGATCGGTGATTCTCCATTTAATAACTTAAACTCTTGTAATCGAGTGGTTTAAGTTGGTTGAACAAGGCTTCAAATTGAATAGCAAAGAATATTTAAAAACTATTTACTTTTTTTTCACTATACTTATATATATATTTTTTAATAATTTACTTTATTTTAGATTACCTATTTTATTATGTTTTTATGAAATAAAATTTTAGAATAAAAATCTCCTTTTATATTAATAATAAATGTTTTGTTTATAAGCATGACAATTTTTTACTTGCTTGTTATCATACGTGCATATTATTTGAGTTTTTTTTATGTTAATTAATAGAAACATGTACAAATATATCTAATTACATAAAACTTATTTTGACAAGAAAACGCAATTTTTTATTCATCACTATTATTATTATAATTCATATTATCTAATTGCCTTTATATCAATGCCTTAAAAATCGGACCGAACATCGAATTGATCAAAGGAAAAATTTAAGGTTTAAAGATTCAACCGATATTAAACTGTTATAAAATTGGTATGTAATAATAAGAAGTAAAATTATAAGAATAAGTAAAAATTAAATATTTTATTGAAATAAAAAATACACCAATATCTATTATTATATAATGAACTAATAGTAGATCAAATCTAATAATTCAAACTAAATTTGAATCTAACATAAAACTTACAATCAAAATCAAAATCAAAATTGTATTTCTGAAAGAGGTTGTGTCTCATCATTGTCAAAAATTTCAAATTCTTTAACGTCATCTAAAGACTCTTAAACTATGCTTTCATCCAAAGTATTTGCACCATCTTTATCTCTTACATTCAAATAAATTACAAATTAGTAATATATGAAATTATTCTTATTTGTAAATTTCTAATACATTATAATTTTATCTTAAATATGATCAAAATAAGATATGAATTGACCATCAGTTAATGTTCTCAATTCATTCGTTGAAATAAATGCATTTTCTTCATGAATTGCCTTTTAAAGTTCATTATAATCAAAATCAGGAGATCGTTCTTCTTCTTCGATCCAAAAAGTAGTATGGTTAATACAATCAATATCGACTGGATCATACATTCTCTTCTTACTAAATGCTCTGAATACATAACACATAAATCATAAAGTTAATAATAAAAAATAAAATTAATAAAAACAAAAACAAAACTATAAAGTACATGTTCTTCATTCTCAAATTGTAAGTAATGTAAACAAGGTCATTAAGTCTTTGACATTCTAAATGATTTCGTTTCTTTGTATGAATAAGTTCAAAAATGCTCTAATTACATTCACAACCTAACGTAGAAGTTGTTTAACTGAGTAATATAATAGCAAGCTTTATCAATGTTAGAGCACTTTCATCGAATAATCTCCACCACTTATCTGTATTTTAAATTAATAGTTATGAAAAAATTATATATTATGAATAAGTAAAGTATGAACTAAAAGTATAAAAACTTACCAGGTTGCATGTTTTTCATCATAGGTTCTTTCTTAACTGATGATCTAGGAAAACTCCCTAAACCTTCACGATACAATTTAATTTCATTTGTCGCCTGTGATTGCTCTTCAATAGAGAAAAAACCTTCGCATTCAATCACATCAAACAAACTGAACATAATATTATTTGTACATGCTTCTCCACTATATAAGCAACAAGGATTAAGAAAATAAGTTGCTAAGTGAATCCTTTAAGTATGATGGTTATCTGATCGTCGGTCAAGAATATCTATGTAAAGCTTGTACAATTCCTTTAAAAAGATTTGTGATTATTTTGTGTGCTCTATACATACCATCGTATATATAACCTAAAGATGGCTTCTCATATGAGTCAACAATCCTCAATAACCTTAGAAGTAGAGCCACAATCTTCACAATGATCAAGCAAGTATCCCAAAATTTATTATCTACAATAATAAAACAAGCTTCTTGTCCTTTTGCACTCTTTGATAACTTATAACTTGAAAACTATTTACTTGTCACTAAATTTGAAGTAGTTGTTTATGTTCATAATCACTTTTCAAAGTACTAAATGTAGTTGCAAACTTGGTAACAGCAGGATGCACGATCTCAATCCATTCTTCTTACATTCTTAATCAAGATAAAAATATGACATGATTATATACAAAAATTATAATCTTAGATGCATATGAAGCAATACTAGAAATATGGCCCATTGCACCAATATCCTTTAAAATAAGATTTATATAATGAGGAGCACATGGAGACTAATAAATATGCCCATATTTTGATTGTAACAAATACCCAGCTGATACATAATTAGTTGCATTATTTATAAGAAAATGCAAAACATTCTTTAGTTTAACCTACTTGAAAATTTCAGAAATTTTTTTTCAAATAAAGCATTAAAACTTTTTAGCACATTAGAAGTATCAATAGACTTAGATAAAAGTTGTCCAATATTACAATGAACCAATAAATTAATCAAGGTTCTTTGTCTTTAGTTAGTCCAACCATCTGTCATAATAGTGCATTTTGTTAATTCTCAACTAGACTTATATGTATCCACAATTAACTGACATTCCCATCTTAAAGTAAAGGCACACGATTCTTACAATAAGAAGGTATCTTAAATCTTAGACCTATCATTATTGTAGAATCCATTGCTCCTTGAAAATATGGTAAATTTAAAGCATTTAAAGAAATACATAATGATAGAACCATGTAGCCCTGCTCGTTTACATCGCAAAACAACATCCTTATCGGCCAAAACATTTTTTAAACTAGGTTGAGAACCATAAATAGTTCTTAAAGGAAAATAAGAATTTATGTCAATAGTAGCTTTCGTTTTTTCTTTATTTAATATATGTAGTAGTTCATCATCTCCAAAAGATATATCATAATGCTCTTTATTTTTCTTTTTCTTTTTAACTTGTTGCTACAAATAATTTCCAATCCTCTCACGGACATCAAATGATACTTTTTTATAAGAAGCAATATTACCCTTAACAACAAAAAGGTGTTCTTTCATTATATAAATCCCTCCCTTTTTAATTATTATACCATAAAATATACAATTATATTGGATATTCCCATTAGATACTTGAGAAGAAGAAAATTAATTTCATGCTGGATCAAACTTACTACGAATAGAGGATGTTATATTCATCGAACTTTTTTGATGATTCCATATTCTCCATTATAGTTTTATCCTAAAATGTATAAAAAATTAATTTACAATATATACCAAAATAGCCAAAAAAAGATTAAAAGATCTTTTGCTCTTAATATAATAAATAATAACTGTGACATGAAAAAATTAATTTACAATATATACCAAAATAGCCAAAAAAAGATTAAAAGATCTTTTGCTCTTAATATAATAAAGAATAACTGTGACATGAATATTTACAAAAAGGATAAAATTTTATATTTACATTAATTGACTCCAATAAAAATTGTGTAAATTAATTTAGAAGTAGCCCACTATCATGAAAAAGTAAATCAATGAAATAAAGGTTATACTAAACTTAATAGCTTATATTATAGTAAAAAAGTTAATTCATGTCAATAAGTAAAATATATAACTCAATTCACAAGGTATTATATGAGTAATTATATATTTATATTATTATTTTCTTTGGTTTAATTTTTTTAAAAATAAAATTCACTGCAAATATTAAAGAAGTCAATATAACTTCTAGTAATATCAAATTAAATTTAATTATGGTACAATTAAAAGATTATAGTTCAAATAATTGAATAAGGTTAAAAGTAAATTACGAAAAAATTAAAAATACAAAGTGAAGTAATTAAATGGGCATAAACACTCAAAAAGAAATTGTTGATTAAATTAAAAACATGTCAAAAACTAAAGAGAAGTGTATAACTTATTCCTTCGCCCTTCTTTTCTTTAGTGTTACCATATAAACAAGTAAGTTTAAAAGACTATACTAAAATAATAATTCTTGATGAAGACTAAGGATGGTAGTGAGTTTTCAACCTGATTAATATCTGCATTACCCGACCCGAAAAAATGGACATGGAGGCTAAAAAATGGATTTTAAATGGATGCTGAAAAATAAATGTAGATATGGATTTGGATATGGGTCTAGTGATAACCTAAACCGATGGATACTCATATCCTACCTGTTTTTTATTAACTCTATTTTTCTATTTTTTCTTGAATATTTATGGTTAAATATTATAAAATATTAATATTTTATGAGAAGAAATAGCTTTAAAATCCCCACTTTACTCCTCAATCCTTACCTTTTTTATCATATTTTATTTTCTTATAGGATGATAATAACGCAAATGATATGGTGATAGAGTTTTGAATATTGTGGAGTTCACGCAAAGACAATTTGAAGCTTTGGATATTTCAGTCTTTGTTCCAGTTTTTGATTGTGAAAATTATATGTTATCTTTGCACTAGCCATTATGATTTTTATTATTCCAATTTTATATTTTTTAAGACATACAAATCAAAATCTTGACTTATTATTATTAAAGTAATTTTGATTTGGAGCGTTTGCAAAAATCTGCTCTTTATATTTTCTATTTAGAAGTTATATTTTTATATACTATACAACTTGATGGATCATAACAATCCAATAGATTTGGATATGGGTAGTAAATCGTAAAAATCGATGGATATGGATATGGATATTTGTTGAGTCATATAAAAAATAGATATGGATATGAGTAGAGTAATACCCGAACCGAACCCTACCCATTGCCATCCCTAATGAAGACAGATAATAATTATGTTTCTTATAAAATTTCATCAATATATCCTATAAGACTATATCTTATTGAAACTAAGAAAAATAATACTTCGTTGATAGCAAAAAGTAAAAAGTTCGAATAAATTAGCAAGATCACTTTACAAATTATTCATATCTCACATACAATTTAACAAACGTAATTAGTTAATTATAGCATCTAGATAAACTCAAAATGACCGTATATATACACCAAAAGAAGACCAACATTAGAATGGTGAATGAAATCAAATCACACTAACTTATTTACTTTGCTCCAATAATTACCATACTCAGGTTTCCTCCACTTCAAATGGCCGAGTGTTATCTTGCCTAAATATTATAAGTATAGTTTTCAATTTTGGAGTTTTAGATCAATAAATTTAATACTTCAACAAAGTATATATAACACAACAACCAAAATTAGAGATTAGAATAAAATAGAGTTCAAACATTAAAGAAAACTAATTAATCAAGAAGTATGAATAAAGAAGAATTCTCCTATGGTTGGTAATCTTATAGATGAAGCTATCGACCGCTTTATCCTTGTCTATTATCTCTTAACATATCTGAACCTTGAATAACATAGTAGACTGAACAAACTTGAACTCTAGAAAAGCCTAGATTGACAACTAGAATCTGCATTTCACACCCATTCATCAACTCTAAGATTTCTTACTCTCCTTTATCCATCCAGTTCCCATACCTCATACGAACCTACAATATATGTTAGGAACTCATTGGACGAAATTACTCTAACTAGATTGCCTTAATAACCACTAAAGAATAACTAAAGACTAAGCCACAGAGTTTAAAGATAAAGATCTTAAAAACCCATCACCTAAAGAATAGTGTTAAAAAATCTCAAATAACTCCTTAACTTATGTTATTCATAAATCTAACATTACTAACACATTAATTTTTTAGTAGCTAGATATGAATCTTATAATCATATTACTTCCACAATATGTTAGGGCTAGAAGAGAGGAAATTGGCTAAAAAGTGGTTATAATTATGACAATATCATTGACGGAAGTAGAAGTAAGCCTAATGCTTATAAGACTAAAATGGTGTGTTAGAAAGTAGTTCCCATCGCTTAGAAAGTTATTATGAAGGCAACAATAAAGAGATAACTAGAACTATTTTAGTGATAATTCCTTTAGATGGTTTCTTTTTGAAGACTTTTATGAAAGATGCATCATTGGTTTCAACTAGTCTAAACGGTAATATATTTCATTGTTAACTCCTTCCCTCTTAGATTGTTTCCTAGTAGATTCTTTACCAACTTTCTCTTTATTGTAGCTAATTACTTTAAGGATTTCATCCCTAAATAAGATATAATGAAATGAAAAAACAAAATGAATAAAAAGATAAAGATGGGTCTTATGGGGGCTAAATTGATAGCTGGGATGTCAAATGGCAAAGTGTTACTTGTTTAAACATAATCATCACTTTATTTTGTTTATGAAATTACTTTTATTGTCTTAAAGTTACCTAATGAAATCATTCTGAAAGAGATGTTCTAAAATTAAAAAATTTTGTAACTCAGATTCTTATCCAATGTGTGAGTGCAATTGGATATAAAAAGAGTTGAAATATATTTGAATTCTTCAATTCAAGAAAACAAAATATATTAAAACACAAAAGGTTGAATGATTTGGCATTTATTTGATACAACTTGAAGGTTAGAAAAAGGTATTGCATTATCATTATTAATTTGAATATTTCTTATACTTTCGTAATAATTTAATAATATATTTTATTTATTTACTATGACTCTTATAAAATTTATGGTTCTATTGCTCCAATTTCCTTAATCATATTGATCTCTTATTATATTGGGTTTCAGAGGAAGTATATTTTATAGTTGGGAGTTAATTGGAAGATGATATTAAATAGAAAAGTCAGTGGTTTATGTCGAAGATAAGACTTCTTTAATGATGAGAACTTTGTACTAAATAAAAGTTGGGGCTGATATAATTTAATTAGTGAATGCTATAGAATGAAATTTTAGATTTTTAATTTTTTCTTATCCATTTTAGTTTCACTTGTATTTGTTATATACGTTAAATTCTAAATATACAATATACATATCAAAGTAATAACTATAAATAGTTTTGTTTCGAGTTTCATTTCCATTTTGATGTGTTTGGATCACAAACTATTGTTGTTATAATATTTTTATTATGTGAAGCTTCTGATGTATTACAATTGTTTGGATCAAATTTATATTTTTGTATTTCATATTTTAAAAAATTATTTAATTTGGATCTTATAATTTGATTGATTTTTGTTTTACTAGTTGGATTCATTTAATCTATAGATCTTACAGCATGTTTGGTTCAATGGAATAAGTATTCTATTCTTAGTGTATTCCTGACAATTACCTATTCTTGTGCTTGGTTAGAAAAAGAGAGTTAGAATAGCTATTCCCAGGTTTAATTATTCCCCTACCTTGGGGAATAGCTAAAGAAGATATACCCTTGTCTTTACCTATTTTGGGTATGTCGGAATAAACATTACGACGTTGAGGACTGAAATATCCTTGTCTATCTCGCTCTCGTCTTCACGCTTCACGCTCTCGTCTCCCTCGCTCTCATCCTCCTTGCTCTCGTCTTCACGCTCTCATCTTCAAGCTCTCGTGTCTCTCACTCTTCACAGTCTGGTCTTTTCTCAAACATTTCTCTGCCAGTTGCACGAATTAGGTATGTTTCTTGTAAACCTAACTTCGTCGATTTTTTTTTACTATCAATGTGGTTTTTGGCTTACCTCATCAGCCAAATACCTTTTGTGATGCTTATTTGGCCTTCTCGTCTCTTCCAATCAACTCGACCAAGATTGGAAGAGATGAATTTATTTGCTTCCCGTCTCTTCCCTGTATCTATGCGAGTCTTTCTGTTTGATGAAGGGTTGTAACAGCCTGCTTGTTCCCCTTTGTGGTAGTCAAGCAATTGGGTCAACTTGCTTAAATGTGTTTGCATCAACTTGTTTGAAGTTGGAGTGAAAAATCATCTAAACTGCTTGGGACGTGTTAATTGCTAATTGATATGATTGAAGGGTGTATGAGTTATCTGGGTGGTATGGATCATATTGATGATGCATTATTTGTGTGGTATTAACATGGATTGTAGGGTGTCTGCGTTATCTGGGTTATGACACTGACTAGAAGAGTTTGTTCCCAGATAGATTTACATTAGAGCAAAAACTATAAGAGGAAACCACTGGTAGTTAAAATTGGTTGTGAATGAATTTAGCCATTGACAAATTTTTTATTTCTTTCAATAGGCTATATATGGTATGAATGTAGTTAGATTGATTGGTTCCCTGCGTCAGCACATCTATATATCTTCTTCATGTTGTGGAAGATAGGAAAATTTGTTAATCATTTTCAAATAGAAGATTATTATTGGTCTATAGAATTTCATCCTCGAAAAACTTATCAGAGCATTGATAAATTATCGTTGGTTTTTATATATGAAAACAGAGAATAAAGCCTTAAAGTTGAAAACAGAGAATAAATGTAAGGCATATATAGCAGTACATAGTCTCAAGCATATATTGCAGTGCATAGTCTCAAGTATAAGTAAAGGGATATATATAGCAATAAATAGCAGTATATATGTAAAGGGATATTAGATGAAAGCATAAGTAATTGTTGTCCAGTAAACCACTAGTGCATAACTCAACTTCTTTAGAATAGCAGATTCTCTCTTAAAGATTAGTAACAAGCATTAATATAGTGAACTTCAAATTGAATATTGAATAAATGGTGTTATTAGCAATTGAAACAAGTTATAAAAAATTCTTAAAATGCTTTAGTATTACAATTATGTTTATGTTAAACTATAAAAGAAAACATGTAAGTTATAGAACTTCATTTACTTCAAGCATACTTTAAATCCTTTGTTTTAATTTTTTATTTTAAGCTAGTATTCAAGGGATGAAGATGATTGTAATAGAGATGGAGTTGCTGCTAATTTGTAATTCCACATGATTCATGTCAGAGATATTATAAATAGTTTTTAGATCATTATCAATACAAACATGTTTTTTTTAATGTCTTTAATCACTGCAATACTTGAAAACACGTATGTTGATGGTAAAATTGTCATCAATTGTATAAACAAAAGCAGAACTTCAAGAATGTTAATATTGTTAAAGGTATAGCATGCGTTTAAAAAAAGGGGTTATAGCACCGACAACAAATAGAATCAAAGCAGTAGAACACAAGACAACACAAGTACATTTCTTAAAGCAATAATATGTTCTTAACGTAAGTATCTAACACCTCCTCCTTGCTTTAAAGACCCCCAAACTTGAATTTTCTTCCTAAAAAAACTCGAATTTGCTAGTTGAAAGTGATTTTGTGAATAAATTTTGTCAATCAATCTCAAACTTCTTACCATAATCAATAGTACTTTGAAAATGACTTAAAATTCCTTTTGCTATTCTTAGTCCATTTCACCAACACAATGCATAAAATGTACTTCCTTATCCTTAGCCACTAGGGTCATTATGCTTATTATGCTTTTGCCTTTCTTTCTATCTTCTTTAAGTTGTTAGGTTATTTGAGTTAGGGTTTCATTTAAACCGTTTGATTGAGTTTTGGTTTTTATGTTCTATAATTCCCTCTTTTTAACTTTGGAAATATTATCTTCTTTTTTCTGTCTCACTCTACTTTATGCCTTTAACTATTTTGAATTATTTCATGGTTGTTCCCTTACATTGTACATTGTTTGAACAAATTTATGTAAATACATTAGAAATTTTACTTTTTGCAGTAAATACATTAGAAATTTATTGTGGTTGTCTTGACTGTATGGTTGAAGTTGTGTAATGTTGTTAGTTCACTATTGAGTTTGTTGGCATCGGAGGCTTCTTTATATAGTTATAGACCAAGGGTTAGAAGTTATTTTCTAAATTTTTTATGCAAATTGAGATTATGTGAGGCAAATTGTGCATGACAATGATGAGTCATGTATTTCAATAGTTAGGATGAATACGTAAGTTTTTTTAAACTATGTGAAACGCTAGAAAGTATAGGAGGATTAAAGTCAACAAAAAAACATGCTTATTGATGAACAAGTAGCAATTTTCTTACATATTATTGCTCATCATGTTAAAAATTGAGTTATTAGGAAAAATTTTAGAAGGTCAAGTGAAACAATTAGTCGGTGTTTTCATAATGTTTTAAATATAGTGATACGTTTAGAAAACTTGAGCCCATACCAACAAACTCTTCGGACCATCGGTAAATGTAGTTTAAGGTAGATAATTATTACTTTTATAAGAAAATATAGTGAATGTGATTAACGTTCCTCATTATTTTTTATTTCATAATTAAGTGCTCTAGATGGGACATATATCAAGGTTAATGTGCCAATTAAAAAGAAGCCTAGATTTTGAGCTCGTAAGGGTGACATTGCAACAAATATGTTAGTTGTGTGCACACTTGACATGTAATTTGTTTATGTTTTTGTTGGTTGGGAAAGGTCAGTAGCTGATGGTTTAGTTCTTCGTGATGCAATTACTAGGAGATATGGACTAAAAATGCCTCATGGTAAGCTTTCCTATATGATATAGGAAGTTGTTTGAAATTTTGTATATAAGATAATGTAAATTGAATAACTTATATAGTGTTTTTTTATATATAGTTTGCTATTACCTAGTCGACGTGAGTTATACAAATTGTGAGGGCTTCCTTACAGCTTTTAGGTGTCAAAGGTACCATTTGAATGAATGGCATCAAGGTTACCAGCCAAGAACTCTAGAGGAATTTTTTTAATATGAAACATGTGACTGCAAGCAATGTAATTGAGAGGAATTTTGGGTTACTAAAAATTAGGTGGGCTATTCTTAGGAGTTCATCATTTTATCCAATAAAGACACACAATCGAATTATTATAGCTTGTTGTTTGCTTCATAATTTTATTAGGCAGGAGATGAGTTTTGATCATATGGAGAGTGATTTAGGAGATTATTTTCACACTAATCTAGTTGTTGAGGAGGAGTGTATAACTGCTATTGACCCAACTAATGCTTGAACAAATTAGAGAATTGAATTGGCACGTGAAATGTTCAATGAATGGCAAACATCTAGGCAAAATGAGAATTGACATTTTTAGGTGTTCTATTATTTTTGAGTGTTAGGAGGTTTTATATTATTGTTTATGTAAGTTGTTGTACTCTTTGTTGTTTATTTTGTATGTTGTTATTATAGATGTTATTGTTCTCATAAGCTGTTAATGCTTAATGTTAATTGGTATGAAGAATTTTATGAATGTTTTTATTTTTCCTTTATTATGATGTTTTTTTTAAATCAATATTGCTTTAATTCGGTAGATAAGTATGTCGAGGAATTCCTCGTCAACTATTGATTCTCAAAGTTCAAAAGAAACCAAAAAAAAGTGAAACTATGATGAGGATGTTGTGCTAGTTTCCTGCATGGTTGATTTGCATAATGTGGGAACGTACAATGTTGATACTGGATGTAAAGTTACGTACAATATTGATACTGGATTTAAAGTTGGCTATCTCGATGAATTAGAGAGAATCGTAGCAACAAAACTCCCTAATTCAAACTTAAAAGCGTTAAAGAAAGAGTGGAGCATTGTTTATAATAAGGTAAGGAAAGATACTAGTGGATTTGGATGGGATACCGAAAGGAAGATCGTCATTGCTGATGATTATGTATAGGATTCTTACTTAAGTGTAAGTATTGAAACTTTAACTTGTTTTTAAGTATTTTCTTTAACTACTTTCTTGTCATTTATATATTTTATTGATGTTTTTTTTTTCATCTTGTTAGCGTCACAAAGATGTTACTCAATTTCGAAGGAAAAGTTTTTCTTTCTATAATGAATTGACTGGGATCTATGGAGAAGATCGTGCAACTGGAAATGACGCACAAACTACTGCGGATATTCTTGAAGAAATGAAAAGGCAAGAAGGTGTAGGTGGGATAAATGAAGGTGGTGAAGATCAATATGAGCATGGTTTGCATGACATAGATGAGCCCTTTACCCAACCTCAAACATAAAATCTTGAAAGACAAGCTGAAAATGTTTCAGCAAGGAGGAGAAAAAGGAGTAATGATATGGGAGCAGGTTCAATTATTGTTGCTGTCAGGATGTTGGGTGATACCATAAATTAGATTGGACATAAATTGTGTAAGAGTATTGGGACTTAAATGTATATTCAACAAAGAGTTGAACAGTTAGATAGTGCATTGGGTGAGATAGAGGGATTCACAGATGATGAAAGGGATACTGCTTTAGGTAAAATTCCTGATCATCCTACACAAATGCTTGTGTTTTTCACTCTTCTGCCTTCTCAAAGACTTGGGTGGGTGAGGAGGTTTTTTACCACACATTGAAGATTATGTTGAAGATTAAATATTTTGTCTAGTTATTTAAAATAAGGCTGAAACTTTTTTATTTTGTTCAACTAAATAACATTTTAGTAATTTAAAGCCCTGTATTATATTTATTTTCAATATCGTTCCATTGTTGTTTTATATTTCAATTGCGACTATATAATGAATGCTAACATGAGTTGGACCAAATTCACTAAGTATATGAAGGAAAAATTAACCACTGCAAAATGTTGGAAAGTCATATGATAAAAAGAAATTTAATAATAAGAAGAAATTTAATAATAATAATATCATATTATTATTATTATTAGTATTAGTATTAGTATTAACATTAATATTAAGAAGAAGAAGAAGAAGAAGAAGAAGAAAAATAATAAGGAATTTAATAATAATAAATAAAATTAATAAGAATAATAATAAGTAGAAAATAATAATAATAAGAATAATAAAATTAATAATAATAAGAAAATTAATAATAGGAATAACAACAAGAAGAAGATTAATAAGGAATATAATAATAATAATAATAATA
>JAOSBL010000003.1:28561902-28576705 GCA_027568915.1 Erythroxylum roraimae | reverse complement strand
CATGTCTAGTCTTATGCAGTAAAAGAATGCATTATGTATATATTTATATATTTATATATTCAGGTTTCATATTGTTGTAGCTTGCAATCAATATAGTCTTATGCAGTAGAAGAATGCATTATGTCTGACGATTGATTGCAAGCTACAACAATATGAAGCCTGAATATAGATTCAAAACGAATGGACAAGAATTGGTGGGTTATTATCTCGACAGGAGGGTCGTGTAGGGACGACCAAGAGAGCATGAGAATGCCGGAGTTAAATGCTCGTAGATTGAAGAACCAACCAGCTGATGCTAGAGCGACGAAAGAGATTGAGATTCTAGTAGAGGAGCCATTTACCAAGAATTCATTATTATTACGTATGAAGAGAGGACCAGAAGAGACTATTCCTCCTGAAAACAACAACGCACTACATTTGAAAAGAGGAGCAATGCAAGAGTGTATTAAAGATAACCCACGAAAGAAGACAAAGTCTTGCTATTTGGATGTACAGCCATTAGCCTGGAGCCAAGAATCACCAGCAACGAAACATGGAATAATGTTGATTGATGAAAAATAATGGACCCAGATAATGTCTATAATTAATACCTGTTTAAGCTCATGGCTTGTAATACATCCTCGTATGAGATAACCAGGCAGGAGTTGGAAGAGGTCCCCATGGCTTAAGGACTGACAGTCACCTTGCGCAAAAAGTAATTCACAGTAAACATTATTCTTGTGAATAAGGAAAGGTATCAGATCTAATAGTAATTTTGGTTTTAATACAGTATAATATTGATATCCATCAAATTTGAATATTATTTTAAATAATATTCAATATTATTTAAAATAATATTCAAATTTGATGGATATCAATATTATACTGTATTAAAACCAAAATTACTTAAATAATATTCAAATTTGATGGATATCAATATTATTATATTATACTGTATTAAAACCAAAATTACTTAAATAATATTTAAATTATTAAAAAAATTTACAAGATAACCCTTAATCTACATCTCATATTATATGATAAAAATCAATATGTCCATCAATTATAATAAAATAAAAGGTAAAAATATGAAACTCTTTTTTTAAAATTCCTTAATTTTTAAAAAAATTAGTATATTTTCAATTTTTAAAAAATATCGCTTTTAAATTTTGTTTAAAAATAATAATGAGTAACACCTGATATGAACATCACATGTGGACCAATCAAATATTATTAATATAATAATCTAAAACTCAACTCTTTAATTTGATTCTAATTAAATTTGACCTAAAATAATAATTTATTATAGTTATCTTAATTTATTAATTTTAGTCTAATTTAATTAGTTCAAATTGGATTAAAGAGTTAAGTTAGGTTGCCTTTTCAGTGAAATATTTTTAATAAAAACTAAAATTATTTATTTATATTCAATAGACAACTAAGACATCATAAAATTTGTAATTCAAATCACAGGTTAATATTTATTTAATATAAAATATTTTAAATGTTTAATTTCAAATTTCAAAATAAAAACACAAATCAGACAACTTCTATTTTTTGATAATTTAAATTTTCCTTTTCTTAAAAGAGAAAACTCAATACAAAAACATAGACATAAAACTTAAAACTTGTTCTTAAAAAACATTTTAAAAAATAAAATAACATTATTTTATTTAATTCCATTGATTTGTAAATTATTGCATATAACAGTACTTTTTTACTTGAATCGGTTGAAATTGAGTTAGTCTTCTCAAATTTAATAAATATACGTTTAATTCATTTATTTTAAATGAAGTTAGGGTAAAAGTTGTCATTTTTGGACATTATGGATGAAACTAAGATTACTTTAATCTCGGTAAGCATGTAGTACGAGGATTTTATGTAAATAATTCAACTCTTTTCTTACCGTAAACCATTTAAAATTAGACAAACCTCCATTCATCTTTGAACACCTTGCATTACAAGTGTCTCGTACAAAGGAAATCACGCTGCGCGCTGCTCCCTAGAACATGGACATGTCAACCACCAAAACTAAAATGTGTTGGAAAAGTTCCATTAAAGTTTTATTTATTACTAGTAAACTTAAAACGAACCTTTCTTTATCAACAAATCAAATACATGTGTTGGGTTTCATTGTATAGTTTATAGCTTTTTCAAAACCATTATAAATAATTATGAAATACCTACTTTAATAATTTATTAAAAATATTAATTTTCTTAAAACAATATTTAAAAAAAAAACTCGCTAAAATGTAGAATTTAGAGAAATTTTAAAATGTACAATCTTACTCTTAATTACTTTAGAGATTGTCCCGTTTTTTGACAGAAATATAATCTAAAATGTTATTATTATCATTATCAATATTTAGTTAAAGTCGAGATTATTTTCGATAGATTTATATGTAATATGACGGAAAAATTAAAAATAGAAACTTATAAATTATTATTTTCGAGAAATATAAACTTACATGTAAAATTAAATGGGGTCTCTAATTAAATAATAGGGATTAATTATTAATTAGGAAGTTCTAAAATTGAGAAGAGAAATACATTATCTTTAAAAAAAAATTAAGGTTAAGGAAGAGAGAGAAAGAAGGGAAATAAATTATTAAGATAAATAAAAAAGGAAAAAAAAAAGAGAGAGAGGAACTATTAGCAGCGATCGAGTTCGAGCTACAGAATCAAAAGAAGCGAACGAAGCTCTCTTTGTATCTGGGGGAAAAAAAAAAAGGAGAAAAAGAGGAAAGGATAGAAAATAAAAAATGGAGATAAAGCGCGAAAGAGTCGAAGCAGAGGAAGATTCGTAGCGGGAAAGAGCCCAGTAACTGTTGGATTTGGTATGCAATTGTGGGGAGCTGGGTTAAGGTCAGAGTTCAATCAATCTCTGAAACCTCAATCTCTCACTCTCTGAGTCTTCTTTTTTTTATAAAAGAATTCTGTGCTCTTCATTGCGGGGTTTTGTTTTCTGCAATTCGAATCTCTTTCTTCTCTTTGCAAATCCTTGCTCTGTTCTCAAGTCAATTGCCCAACTATCTGATCTCTGTTTTTTCAACTTCAATTCTCTGAATTTGAATTTTGGAGCTTTTTAATTCGGTTTCGGAATTTAGGAGCAGTGTGAAAGAGGGAAAGTGTTGGTTTTATCGGTGTAGTTATATGATTCGTAGTTTCTGAAGCTCGTCGGGAATGGCCAACGCATTAACTCTGGTGATTTGAACTTTAGGGTTTTTAGTTTTTATGGTATTGAATCAATTTCCCTGGGGTTGGGGGTTTTAGTTAAGTTTAATGACTGAGTTTGATCGTTAGGGTTTTGGCTTTCTGTAAAGATGAGATTTGGTTTTGCATTGCGTAATTCGTGGAAGGTTGGATTTTGGGTCGTTTGGAAACGGAAATAACTGTATCTGGTTGGAGCTCGAGCTTTTTCTTATTTGGCTCTCTTCATCTTGAGCTATGGAGGGCTTGAGTTGATTGATGCGTGGGTGGTTTGGAGGAGGGAGTAATAGTTATTTGAAGTGTGATTGGGTGTCTGGGGTTTTGGGGTTCTGTTAGCTGGTGTATGAATTTGTCCTTTAAGATATGCAACCTCAACACAGCTCTAGAATTGATTTAACTGGACTTAAAGCTCAGATTTTGAAGAAGATTGGTGTTGAGAGGTGCAAGAAGTATTTTTACAGCTTGAATAGGTTTTTAAGTCACAAGCTAACTAAGAGTGAGTTTGATAAGTCATGCTGTCGCTTGCTTGGAAGGGAGAATCTTTCGCTGCACAATGAGCTTATTCGCTCAATTTTGAAGAATGCATGCCAGGCTAAGACTGCACCGCCGATTAATGAAGCAAGGCCTGTTAAATCTGTGGTTCAAATGCAAAAAATATCGCCTAGTAGAGAAGATGGGCATGAACAATGTGGTTCCATTGTTCCCACTCACAACCAAAGTGTGCCAAATTGGTCCAATGGAGTCTTGCCAATGTCCCCACGAAAAGCTAGGACCGGGACACGTGAACGGAAAATTAGAGATAGACCTAGCCCACTTGGACCAAATGGAAAAATTGAGTGTGTTCCACATCAGCCAATTGGTGCAGAAGATGCTGGACGTAAGGTTATCTTGGAAAATGTAGAAATGCCCCCATGCGACTATCAAAGACCTATCCGGCAACTTCACTCAGTTGCTGAACAACCCAGGAATGAAAGGGATGGTCAGTTTCACAAAGGTACTGGAAATCTGAGGACACATAGCAAGGATCAGCTAACTTTTGTGGAAGACGAGGAAGAGGTGGAGCAAGACAACCAATTGAATTTCTCTAGGAGCTCTCTGCTTGCACCACTTGGGATACCATTTTGTTCAGCTAGTGTTGGTGGGGCCCGCAAAGCCATGCCAATGACGTACAATGGTGGTTTCGTTCGCTTCTACGATAGTGGTTTCTTGTCTGGTACAGAGATGTTAAGAAAACGCATGGAACAGATTGCAAGTGCACAGGGCCTTGGAGGGGTTTCTGTGGAATGTGCCAATATGTTGAACAATATGTTAGATGCATACTTGAAGAGATTGATCAGGTCATGTGTCGAGTTGGTTGGGGCAAGGACTCCACATGATCGCAGAAAGTTGCCTGCCCCTAAGCAGCTGCCTCAAGGAAGGACTATCAATGGTATGTGGCCAAACAATCACTTACATGCCCAGGGTAGCGGTCAGTCTGCAGAAGTAACACAGGAACAGAGACCACACTGTTCAATATCTTTGGTTGATTTCAAAGTTGCCATGGAGCTAAATCCACAGCAACTTGGTGAAGATTGGCCTTTGCTGCTGGAGAAAATCTCTATGCATTTGTTCGAGGACTGAAACATTCTTGTGAAGATCTGTTCATCCCAAAGCTTTATGTGGACTATGATGTCTCAGTTCATGGGCCTTGACAACCTGTAAGGGAAGCCTTTAGGCACTGTTTCTGTTCTTGTTGCCAGGATGATTCAGATGGCTTCCCTATGGACGAAACTCAGCTCTCAAAAGAAAATATAGTGATTTTGGCATTGCCTGTACTCTCTGGCTAAGATCCTGTATGAATCAGGAAGTTATTTAACAGTGACCAACTGGGGAAACTTTCAAAAGAATACCCTAGATCGGTTACTTCGATGTATGATAAGCATTGGTGTTGGCTGTCACCTGCAATCGGCGCAATTCTTAAGATCCATTATATAATTACAGCCAGCAATGTGGAAGTCTAAAGACAGTTTTGCAGGGATACTCGTGTAGGTTGGTTAAAGGTAAAATCACTACTGTAAGAGTTGCAGTATTGCTCTTTATGTATTTCTTTAATCAGAGAATTGATTCAAATTCCAATATTGAATAACACATTGACCTCCAATTTGTCCCTTTCTTCTATTCTGAATATTCATTTGAATGATGCCAACAATATTTTTCAGAGTGTTACTCATTTCGATTCTGTGCGCCCATGGAGAATTTCAAGTCCTCATAGTTACCGAGTATTGCACAAGAAGTTGCAAGTTGCATTTTCACCTATTAGGTGGTTCCAAGGAAGTTGCTTAATTCAGGAGACACTACCATATCTAAAAGCACAGTACTGGCAGATGTGTTCACAGATACGAGAACGAGCCAGTCTTAAACAGGCAATGAGGATCCTTTGGCATATCAACTAACTTGAAGAACAACTGAATGTTCTGAAATTTCCGGGTAGAGATGTGATAATGACAAATAATGTTTAGAATCTGGTCTCAGGAAGGCAGATAATATTTCCAGAAACTAATCATTGATTTATGTAATCTGTTATTTTTAGAGAAACTTCTAATGAGAAGTGTTATCATTTACGCAAATCCAATAATAATAAATGGTAATAGAGCTTATTTGCTTGAAAATATTTCACTTTTAGCTTTTCTCTAGAAGCAGATACAGCTCTGTGTTATTGACGCAATGTTCACTTGCACACGACAGACTACGGAGTAAGGCTATAGTATATTCGTATGAAATGATCTAAAATTAGGCTAAAGCCCATGGAGCTTTATGTTCCTACCATTTTTCCCGTATGAAGAGTGCTCAGTGTACTTTCCTTATTGATTACCTCCTACTTGCTAGTCACTGAGGCGTTTGAATATTATCAGTGCTAAGTAACATAAATGTTGTGCAGTTGCAATCAATGGATAAGTTGATGTACGATAAATTGGATGAACACATCAAATCTAAGCTGTGATAAGTTGAAGAAGACACGCCGTTACCCTCGAGAACTTTCAAGGATGCACTGAAAGAACGAACCTTTCAGAATGTGTCTTGTAAAACCAATCAATGGCATCTCTAATGCTGAATGATTACGTTGGTATATGAACATTTTTGATATCATCTTTCCATTTTCGCAGATTAGGGATGTACTGTTCTTTAAAGCAAGAGGAAGCTTCAGAATCCTTACAGGTAACTTGAAGCTGTGTCTGTGTGATTTAGTCAGATAGTTCATATCTCTCTCTCCCAGTTTGTCTGCCATGTTAAGCCTGCAGTCATTTAGCTGATTGCTCTGTGCATTTCAAGGACTTATCATCCATTTCTGACATGAGCAGTTTATGATTTGGCTTACTGATATATTGATCAGTTTCCTCACATAAACCAGGTTTGTTACTATTCATTACACCATTTTGGCGTGAAGATTTGGTGTTTCTTTGGAGTGGATTTATTACACCAAAACACCAAATTGGTTAGAGATGGCCTAAAAACATCAACCAGGTTTAGCCAAAACCTTCCTCATTTGTTACTGTCAAACAAACAGTTCACGTCGTTACAGACATTTTAACAGTTTTGGATTCGGTCGCAGCAATGGTTATTTGTTTCCATGTTTCTTGGTTGTTTCTGCAACTATTCCTATTTTAGCTATTCTCAGTTAAAAAAAAGATGTGTTCTACCCATTATTGTTGAATGCGAATTGGACTTCATGATTGCAGATGTTGGGAACTTGTTTCTTTGGCTTCCATTTTAGGAACTAGTAAATAACTTTGCCACTACGGCTTAAAAGCTTACTAAGACATGACAAGTACGCGTGTTCTGTGGAATTGGTCTTTGTCTTCGTACTTCACGTTTTGCGTGAGTTTCGCAGAGCATGGCGAGTTGAATCCGACAACTTGGCACGTGCCACGTTTCATAAAGTTACGTCAACAGTTTGCAGAGTTGTTTTCTGTCTTCAGAATTTTGTAAACAAGAAACGAGTTTTGTATAATTACAAATCATTACTTCATTACAAAATTAAGAGGTTGATATATATGTATGTGTAGTACAGGTATAACTGTATAAGCATTATTAAGGAAATGAATAGGATCTAGATATATTATTATTTAAATAATTAAAATAGTAGATATAAATAGAGGAAAAATACAAGCAAGGTTGACAAATGCATTTCCATATATTTTCAATAAAAGAATTATATAATTATAGTTGGTATTATCGATGAATAAAAAACTTAATCAGTTCGACTATAAAAATTTTGACTATTTCAACTTTTAAGTTTGGTTTTCAATTTTTTGTTGTTAAAAATCGACCATTTTATTAATTAATTAGTCAATTTTTTGTAAATTAATAAGTTCTTACGAACCAAAATAAATCAATTACTTTTTATTTAATATTCTCTTCTTTCAATTAAATTTCAAATTCTCTTATCGGTAAAGAAAATTTCTTTAAATCATATTTCAAATTCTTTAATTTTGTTTAATTTTTAGCCAAATTTATAACGGTCTAATACCAATTTTTAAATCTTATATCTCTTATCTTACTAGTTTAACTTCTAATAGTTATTTCATAATAAATAGTATTAAGTACAATGTTTGATACTACTCATCTCTGAAGCAACTTGACATTTTAATTAGTATTAAGAGAGTGAATATTCTCCTTCATTGATGAATTAGACTTTTTACTTTTTTTTTGGGTGTAAATTAGTGTTTATAAGTACAAGAATTCAGAATAACTACTTTTGAAGATGATAATACTATCATCCAAATGATGCTCTGTTATGCACAAGAATCCTACTGACTACATAAGGATAATAAACAACTATAACTGGGGCTCTTATGTTCCCCCTTTTTTCTACATCTCTTTTCATCAAACTCTTCTTCCAAGTATAAAGAAAACCTGGTTTTAGGGGAGTGCAAAGTGATGGGACCAATTGCAGAATTGCTTTTTCTTGAACCTTCACACATCCATAGTGATTCCTTTTATCCATTTGACTAGTGCTTCATCAAATAGGATAACTTTCTTATAGCTAAAAGTGCTGTTTGAACAGAGCTGATGTGCTGTTTGAACAGGGCTGAGTTTAAAGCTTGATTCATCAGGCTACTGGGTTTTATGATATTCCACTACTGTTATATCATCTTTCTTGATTCAAACAAAGTATCAAGTCAGCTCCTTTTGTCTAGCTTAACACCCGTAAGTTACTTGGTCATCAATTCTCAACGGCAACAAGGCACAAGGATACAACATGGCAATAAGTAAGAAAGAAGCACCCCAAAGATAAACCAGTGATCAAGACAAACGCACCAAAAACAGAGCAATCTGCGACCAATTCAATTCAGTTACTCATTTAAGTTCGCCGCACTGGCGGTGTTTATTAGTCTATAAAAATGTGAAAGATGATTGATATGTACATGAAAGAAATTTTTTTCGAGATCGAAAATGAGAAGACGAGATTTGTACAAATGAAGAAGCCCGTCTCCTGCATCTAGTTTATTAGAAGAATCAGGAGGACGATGGTAATGATGAGGTTGACAATGATGCCTTGCACACAGGGCACCAATTCTTCAGCCTAAGCCATTGATGTATGCAGACCATGTGAAACATATGCTGGCACTGCAACCGGCCAACTTCATCACCTGTGGCGTACTCTTCCTGTAATGGTGCGATAAAAGGTTAAAGGGGAAGAGAAAAGAGAAAATTGAGCAAACAACACAGATTACAAGTTTGTACCACAAAAAATGCTAATTTTCTACATTTCCTTTTGATGAAGTTTAATTTTATTTGCTGTACCTTCAAACTTAAAATCCTTGCTCAAAAACAGTTTCCCAAGTATTCTTTTGCTTAAAATGGTAGAAGAACTATTTTGCTGTAACCGCGGTTCAGGAGAATCAAGGCAGATGATTCCAGTAAAAAATTAGGTTTGGCTAAATTGCTTCTATATCAGATGTTAATGCCTTTGATGCTCAATATTTTGATTCTTCAATAAGTTAGGATTATTCAACAAGCTATGAAATATAAGGAAAAGTAAGAAAAGAAGACGACCTGGCAAACACTGCATTTAACATCATCTTCGTTGCTGCAAAGGTTGGTAGTCGTATCCTCCACAAGTGAAGAACCATATATGCTAGTCTTGAGACATTTTGATAATGCTTCTTCTGGAAGTGCTGTGCTCACCGTACCCATCCTTTCTTCTAGGGCCAATAACTCCTATAAAAGTAGCAGCAGAATCCAGTCAAATTAGCATAGTTTAAGACATTACAGTTAGCATCATAGGAACTTCTGATTAGACAGGAAGGTAACTGCATAAGTCAATTTGTGCTGATATTAATTATTTCAATAGAAAAAAGAAATAGAAAATATATGTTACTCTTGAAAAAATTTTAAAATGCATCACGAACCTCATAGGACATATTGTCAATATCTAGTCTCATGTCTCTATGCTGATCGTAAAAGCTCAGTCCATTAAGGAACAAATTGGTCTCCAGAACGAGCAATTGCTGTAAGATACAAAAGTGTTCATACATAAGTTTAAAGCCTCCTGTACTAATCACTGACCAAAAATTAACTACCTCATATGTCAGCTCTTCATCTCGTTCAATCCTCTCAAGTGCTAATAATACCTGCACAACATTAAGTTGATTACAAGAAAGTTCACTCTTTCCCACCCCAAACACACATATGCATATGCACAAGCACAAGCGCGCGCGCGCACACACATACCCAAACATAGGCATATGTAGTCAAAGAAACATGTAACTCCATGATATCATAGGGGAAAAACTACCAAGGACGTACCTCAGCAATTCCATCCATGTTATAACGCCGAAAGCCCTCTCTATTCAACATAGGTCGGTTGTTGCCAAATTCTGCAGGGCTAGATGGCCTAATGCCTCTGAAACTCTCAATGCTACTACCCGGCTGACTTAAGAAATCTTCCATGGAGAAATGATTTGATGAACCAGGAGCAGTAAGGTCAATGGATAAGTCAGGTTGGGACATTTGTGGCATCATGATATGAGACTCATTTGGTGACAAATTAATGCCACTGCCTTGGTTTGGTACTCTTGTCCTTGTGCAACCACCAAGTGATCTTCGAGTCCTAAAGGATGGTGCACCACTATCCCTATTGGTAGTCCCATTCCTAGTCTGCCTTGAATCAGAAATGGAGACACCAGGGGTAAAACTAGTATTATGACCATTGACTGGTAGCCCATTCATCTTCTTCCCTTTGGCAGAGGAACTACTTCCTCCATCAGAAATTCTATTTTTGATCATGTCTCTCTTTCTACTGGAATTTGAAATTGATGTTGAGGAACCCGGAGGGACGTCACCAGTTATAGAATTGCATCCAATATTTTTCATACCATACCTGCTTGAATTAGGATGTTGCCCATGAATTGAGTTTTTAGATGCTAAAGAAACAGGCGAGCGAACCAAATTATCTTGGTTACCTACTACTGATTTTTTATGAAAATTCCCATGGGACCTGGTACTTGATGCCAAACTAGAGCTTCCAATGTCCATTGACATAATGCCATGAGACCTAGTTTCATTGGATGCATGGTGAAGGCCTCCCTGAAGTGCTGGAACTTCAGGGTCATCCTGAACACTACTTGTCTCAGATGAATCTGTTTCTAGATGAGACAGTTTTTTCCGAGGTTCTGGCAAGCATTTTCTTGATTTGCTTAATGCAGAACAAGTCCTAGAGGAACTTCCAATCGTTTCCTTGCCACTTATGGAAGACCTAAATGATGGCCTTGAAGACCTGCCTTTTTCAGGACAAATGATTTGAATACCTTTGGCAGAATTCAGTCTACCACTGCACCCAATTCGGTTGCAAAATTCAATATTTTGATCTCTGTTATTAGCATCATCTCTCCGAAGAAGGCCAGGGGCCTTTCTTGAGACAACAAGCCCATGGCTGGTTCTCTTACTAGAATAGTCATCCATGAACAATTATGTCTTTATTTTTATCTGCAAGAAAAGGCAAAGGAATACATTACTAGGCACAAAGTTCTCTTTCAACTCATAAGTTTCTGCAGTTTCTAAAATGCCAAGAGCAAGTACTACTGAAAAGTAAATGAAAAAGGAAGAGATTAAATCCACCAACTAGCCCTATCACCTAGATTCTACAAAAGAAACATAGCAAGATTCAGAGAAATCAATTTCACTGAAAAAACTGCTGCTGGAATCTAAAACTATAGTCTAGCTCAATCATGATGAGCAAGATGGGCTGAAAATTCATGTGAAGGAAACATGGCACTGAAATCATACTTATTTCAAATTATAAGTACACGAATTGGCCTCAAGAAAGCTGGACTAAAATTGTAAACAAATATTTCATTAAATTAGCTGTCCAAGAAAAGCTGCAACGTTGATGACTTGACTGAAGAAAAAGAAAAATGTTACATACATATACAACAACCAAGCTGTACAGTTTCGTAAAATTAGACAATCGACAGTACATCTTTAAACAGCAATTAGATAATCAGAGAAATTTCAATCCATTGATAGAAAGAATCCCAAATAAAAAGAAGCCAGTGTTAATCGCATCCCACCCTAATTTGCCCAATTCGGATTACATATCTATTCATATGTCTGTAATTTTAATCATAATTCATCAATAACCATATCTGTTCCTTCGAAGACATTTTTACAATTGGCCAAGCATATGGATCAACTATAGATGGAAGACTTTGTAAAGCAACTAGCAGCAAAGACACCTACAAGTTAGAAATCCATAGCTTCAATATCTATACTGAAGCCTTAGCATTAAACGTTTGTTGTGTGAATGTCTTACACATATCCAACAGAACTACCACTAGATTCAGCTTTGACATTCTGGTTTATTAGTTTTATACGTAAAGTATTTATCAGCAAGAAAAAAAAAATCCCAGAAAAACAACTACAATCTAAATTATCAATCTAGCTCAACCTTAGAAACTGTGTGATGAAACACTATTTAAAACTTCTCTCGCTTTATGACTTGCATTTTTGCAAAATATTATCGCACTGCTACCAAATTAAAGCTGCAATCACGATTTACGAAACAGTATCACATACAACAAAAACCAATCTAAGATCTTATAGAAATCACCAGAAAATTGAATTACCGCTAGAAAACTAAGCAAACTCGAGGAAACCGAGGAAACCCTCTTATTAATACAAACAAATTCAACAAATTCCTCCGTAGAAGATCAAGCACGTCAAACAAGGTCGACGATAGAGTTGAGAAATCATCAGAAAATGGTCGATAAAAGAGACAAACACATAAGTTTTAAAAGGGCAATCATATCCAGTTTGATCATCTAAAGGTAAAAAGGAATGAAACAAAAGACGAGTAAAAAGAGGATCTAAATGCCCACAACTCCATATTTCACCTTCAAAATAAAAAAAGGAGGGTCTCTTCGTTTTTATAGGAACCAAACCGGCCTATCTCCTCTACTCTGATTAGTCCTACAAATAAAAGAAAAAAGGGCTCTGGTCACCGTGATTTCAGGTTTCTGAAAAAGCCAAATTCCTATAAGCAAGGAGGAAAAGGAGCGACTTTCTCTTCGTCCACGCAGAAAACATTTACTTTTAATCAAGAATTCAAAATCTCACACGCTTTTTAATTAACACATCACACCTTCTATTTCCACCTCTCACAATAAAACTCAAGTAAAAAAAAAAAACTACAAAATCCTTCCACCAAAAAAAGAAAGGACATCAACCCACTATTAAGAAACAATCACCAAGTTCATCAAAACATGAATAACTCGTAACCCCCGCACAAGAACTACCAGAATTAAACCTTCCACTTCACTCCAGGAACAAAGAAAAAAAAAACCAAAAACTTGTAGTTCCAGGTACATATGTGAGAGATTCAATATAGTTGATAACAGGAGCCAAGGAATATTTCAGAGCTCTACCTTTTCTTTTCTCTTCGTCAATACAGAGCAAAAGAAAGAGAGAGAGAGGAAGAGAAACAAAAACGTGTTTGCTTTACGGAAGGGATGCTTATGCTTTAGAGAGACAGAGGACTTCTTTTATACTTATTTTCCTTTTCATTCTATTATCACAAATTACCAAATGAAAATTTAATATTTCTTTTTGTATTATTTTATTCCCCTCATTATACTTAGTCTGAAGTTTCGTAATAAAATAGAGTCTGAAAAATTTTAATAGTACGTAATTTTACTCCTAATTATTAGATTAAAAAGCAAATAAGTAAAACTAACTTGCTAAATAATTATGTAAATAAATTTATAATTATTATTATTTTTGTACTATTTTATATTTTGAAAAAAGGTTTAATAATTATTTTAAAATATTTAATATTATAAAATTTTATAATTTATAAATACTCAGGAAAAAAAAAATTGTGCCGTCCTAATTACAAAATAGCGAGACTGAGAACCGAGCTACGGCGAGAAGAGAGCCGTTGATTGCTTCTATTTCGGGGGGTCAAAGATGGACGGCTGTTGCTTACCTTTACGTCACTTGCCTTATTAGGTTTTTACTTTTCGTTTTTTGTGTGTGGACCGAAACTCCACCATCACACGTCTAACTCTTAAGTCTACGCCGCCTAAACTCTTTTTATGTGTGTGTATGCGATTTGGCTTTTGAATTATCTAATGTTTATATTCCTGTCAATTAAACTCCATTTGATTAATTTTGTTAATTTTATGATTACGTAGATCTCCCAAAAGTTTAGTTTGATAATCCCTATCTTTCGGTTTCGATTTTGACCCTTTTTTAAGTTTTAAAATTTTAATTCCACTTCATGTGGAGATTAACGTAACTGTAAAATTAATATTTTACTTATCAGTTTTAAAAATTAAAATGATAAAACAAGAGGAATTAGTACGTGGTTAATAAAATTAAAAAATTTGAAATATAATTGAAAAATATTTTCTTTATTTATCGAAAATTTTAAAGGTTAATTAAAATTTTATTATTAAATAAAAATTAATTGATTTATTTTAGTTTATAAAACTAATTAATTTAGAAAAATTAATCAATTAATTAATCAATTAATCAATTTTTAACTAAAGCTATTAAATTAAATTTTAACTAAAAAGTTTGACATTTTAAAGATTTAATGGTTGATTGAACCGGTCTAATAATAACTTTGTTGATGAGATATACCAAATCACTATATTTTCCTTCTCAATTATTAATGTTTTCAAAACCAAAGTTAGATCAATTGATTTAAAGTTTAAAATATTTAAGAACTATTACACAGAGTTAAAGATTAAAAAAAATATAATTTAAAATATAATTAAAGAAATTATTTTTACCTATTAAAAAATTTAACGTTTAATTAAAAATATTAAGGGGGCGTTTGGTTTGAGGATTTGGGAATGAAGGAATGGAATCATTGCAAAAAGTAGTGTTTGCTTTGGGGTTTTCAATTCTAAGGGAATGGATTCATTCCATTAAATTTGGGAATCCACTAAATCCTCCAAAAGGGGTGGGTATCAAGTTTTCATTCTCATTTAGTGGTTATTATTTATACCCCTCCCTCACATAAGCAATTTTTATTCTTAATTATATTATTAAACTTTATTATTATTATTATTATTATTATTATTATTATTATTATTATTATTATTATTATTATTATTATTATTATTAT
>JAOSBL010000003.1:28526086-28554953 GCA_027568915.1 Erythroxylum roraimae | reverse complement strand
GAGGGTAAGGAAATCTGTAAGAGGAGAAACTTCTGCCGACGTCTCAAGTATCCACTGTCTTCCCGCCGAAGGCTTCGAAATCGGTGTCGTAGTCGCAGAAGGCTGGGCTTCAGTTTCCCGTCGGCAGGATCGCCAGATTCTTTTGAAATCACTAGATTCTTTTGCAGCAAAACTGTATAACATTTAATCTCAAACATAAGAACATATTGAAGCTTTGCAACATGCCATGGTTTAAAGGTATGAATCTTTGACCTCGGTAGTTTCTGGAATTGTGGACAATGTTGTTGGTATCTCACTTCCTTATAATGTTAGTAAATAAATCAAGCTAAGCTTTGCATGAAAGAAGACAACAACATTAAAGGTAGCCAAGTGGAAAAAGATAACAAGCATCTTCATTTAATGGGAGCCGAAATCAGCATGATGCAAGTGGAGAGAGAGAGACAACTTGTAGTCGAAAATCTTGAAGCAAGTTGGGAGGCTATTATTTCTTCCTTAAGCTTTCATGTGATTTGACCAAAATTTTGGTCCAATAGGATGATTACTTGTATAAGTAAAACTCTAGTATTTTTATTGTTTTTGTTGCCTATAAAAGTGTGTAATGAATTCTCACTATAATCTGTGTGTTTTGGGATTGAATTATAAACTCTCATCTTCTCTTCTCTCCCTCTCTTTCGTATGTGTGAGTGTTTTGTCATTTGATATTAAATTGGTATAAGAGCGAGTTAAATCCAGCTCCAGTTTTAAAGCAATTTGTGAGGAAAAAAATAAAGAAAGTGTTCTTATACTTATAAGAGAGTGGTTCATTTAAAAGTGAGAGATGTCAAATAATTATAATATTGTGTGATCAGGTCCTAAATTAGATAGTAAAATTGATTACAATTATTGGAAGATTTTATTGTCTACCCACCTCAAGGCTCACAATATTTGGAATCTTGTTGATCCAGACTTTCAAGGAAGAGCTGATGAAAATGCTCAAAGGAATGATCAGTTGACGTTATCCCAAATTCACCAAGGAGTAGATTGTTCAGTTTTTGGCAAAATTGCTAATGCTAAAACTACCAAAGAAACGTGAAGTATCTTGAAGCTGGCTTACAAAAGTATAGATAAGGCTCAAAAATCCAAATTACAATCCCTGCGTAAAGAATATGAAAAGTACGAAATGTCTAATTCAGAAATTGTTGAACAATATTTGTCTCGTGTTACTAATCTTGTTAACAAGATGAGGCTGTATGGAGAGAATATTTCAGATAGTAAGATGGATTCTACGCACTATGCCTATTAAATTTGACCATGTTGTGACTACAATACTAGAGTCACATGATACGAAGACTATGACTATAGCAGAGTTACAGTGAAGCATTGAAAGTCATGTTAGCGGAATATTGGAGAAAACAAAAAAAGACAACAGAAGAAGCTTTAAAAGGCCAAGTGAATTTTAATAATGTTGCAGAATCTAATCAAAATGCAGATCGTAGAGGTTGTGTGTTTAATAATGGAGGAAGAGGAGATTTCAGAGGTAGAGGAAGAGGAAGTTTTAGAGGAAGAGGTCGTGCGAATAATTTTAACCAGGGGAGAGAAAACAATTTCAGAACATTCACTCAAGGAAGAGGAGGAAATAATTTTGAGCTTATCAGTCGAGGAAGAGGCCGAAGTAATCAATATCAAGAGGGATGTAATTTTAATTGCTTTAATTATGAATGGTGTGAACATAAAGCTGTTGATTGTAGATCCATATCTTAGAACAACTTTCAGGCTAATGTTACAGAAAATTAATACCAACATTTTGGTGAGAATTCTAATAATATAGAAAGTTTATTTCTAGCAAGCAACTCTTATGTGGAAGATGAAAATATCTAGTATTTAGATTTTGGTTGTAGTAATCATATGTGTGAGAATAAGGAGTTATTTTCTTCTTTAGATGAAAATGTTCAGTCAACAGTCAAATTTGGAAATAATTCAGATATTCCTATTTTGGGAAAAGATCAAGCATCCATTAGGCTGAATGATGGTTCTAAAAGTTTTATCTCTAATGTTTTCTATGTTCCTGGTCTTCATTATAATTTACTGAGCATGGTCAATTATCGAGAAAGGTTATAAAATGCATATTCATCATGATTTCTATACCTTGATAGACAGAAGTGGAAGATTTATTGCAAATGTAAAGATGTCGTCCAACTATTTATTCCCACTAAAAATTCATCATGAAAATTTTGCTTGCTTGAA
This sequence comes from Erythroxylum roraimae, assembly GCA_027568915.1. Taxonomy (NCBI): domain Eukaryota; kingdom Viridiplantae; phylum Streptophyta; class Magnoliopsida; order Malpighiales; family Erythroxylaceae; genus Erythroxylum; species Erythroxylum roraimae. The sequence goes on along the minus strand of JAOSBL010000003.1, from coordinate 28,552,730 downwards.
TTTTGTGATACCTGATGCAAATAGGCTATGGTAAATGCATTTTGGACATTTTCATTTTTCTTAATTAAATTATATATCAAGAAATGAGCCTGTATCTGGCTTATATGTTGTGAATATTCCTAATAATGCATGTGAGATGGGAAAAAAGCATAGGGATGTATTTCTAATTGGGAAGTCTTATAGAGCAAAGAAGCTATTGGAAATTATTCATTCAGATCTGTATACTGTTGAAGTTCTTCCAATAGAGGTAATAGGTATTTTATTACTTTTATTGATGATTTAGTAGAAAGGCCTGAGTGTATTTTCTAAAGTAGAAATCAGAAGCTTGTGACGCGTTTAAATCATTTAAAGCGTTTGTGGAAAAATAAAGTGGTTCCATAATTAAAGCCTTAATAACAGATAGAGGTCAATAGTATCTTGCATACATAGAAGTCTTTGACCATTATGAAATTCAACATCAATTGATCACCAGATACACGCCTCAATAGAATGGAATAGCAGAAAGGAAGAACATAACTATTATGTACATGGTAAGATGCATCTTAAGATCTAAACAATTGCTTGAAGAATTTTGGGTAGAAGTTGTTGCTTGTGTAGTTTATATTTTAAACAGGTGTCCAACAAAAAGCCTTAATGATAAAACACTTGAGGAAGCTTGGAGCTGAAGGAAACCTTCCATTTGGCATCTCAAAGTTTTTGGGTGTATTGCTTATGCTCATATACCAGATCAATTGAGGAAGAAGCTGAATGACAAAGGTGAGAAATGTGTTTTTATAGGCTATAGTGCAAATTCAAAGGCTTCTAAATTATACAATCCAAATACAAAAAAGATGATTAGTAGCTGTGATGTAACTTTTAATAAGGATGGAATATGAGATTGGTCTTCAACTTTTCAAAAAAGGCCAGTGGCAATTTCAGAAAGCTATGAAGAAGAAAATACTTAGGCATATTTAGTATATCAGCCAGAGACATCTAGTAGACCCCAAAGATGTCGTCAGTTACCAGCCAAATTAGAAGATTATGTGATAGGTACTGATAATGATCTATTTAATGAAGAGATTATCAATTTTGCTTTATTTGTAGATTGTGAACTAGATAATTACGAGTAGGCATCAAATGACTTGAAATGGAGGAAAGTCATGGATGAAGAAATATATGCAATTGAAAAGAATGGTACAAGGAAATTAACATATTTGCCTGCTAATAAAGAGCTTATAGGAGTGAAGTGGGTGTACAAGAAAAAGTACAAGCCTAATGGTGAGATTGATCGATTTAAAATTAGATTGGTTACAAAAGGATATAAGCAAAAATCAGGTATTGAATTCTTTGAAGTATTTGCTCTGGTTGCAAAATTGGATACTATTTGCATTACTATCTCTCTGTCAGCTCAAAATAATTGGAAAATTTATCAAATGGATGTAAAATATACCTTTTTAAATGAAACTTTAGAAGAGGAAGTGTATGTTGAGCAACCTACAGGGTATGAAATTAAAGGAAAAGAACATAAAGTTTACAGGTTAAAGAAAACACTGTATGGATTGAAGCATGCACCAAGAGCATGGTATAAAAGAATTGATTAATACTTCATGAAGTATGATTGAATCTGATACCTCAACCAATTTCTGTCATTTGATTAATTCTAGTCCTTTTAATTCATACTTTGCATCTTGCATATTTTCTTGATTTGCTTATTTTATTTTATTTTCAAATCAATCAATTCTTGATCGTCTGAGTAATTTTGCATCGTTTAATTTAACTGTCTTATGTGTTGGAATCCCTATGGGAACGCTATCCGGTTCTTACCGTTTTTTATTTCTTGTCGACGGAGTACGTTTGTCTCTAGCTGGTCTAGATAGAATTTAATTTATATTGTTTTGTTTAGACCGCAACATTCACAAACTGAAAAATTTGTTGCGAATGATAAAATTTTACTACCTTGACTTACAAGAGGCAATATTAGTAAGTAAATCAAGTTGAGGTTTGCATGGAGGGAGACAATAAAATTAAATGGTAGCCAAATGGAGAAAGACGACAAGCATCTTCATTTAATGAGAGCCGAAATTATCATGATGTAACTGGAGAGAGAGAGACAACTTGTAACCAAAAATCTTGAAGCAAGTTGAAGGGGGATTACTTCTTGTAGAAGTAAAACTCTAGTATTTTTATTGCCTATAAAAGAGTGTAATGAAGCATTACTATAATCACATGTTTTGGGATTGAATTATAAACTCTTTCTTCTCTTTTCTCCCTTTCTTTCGCGCACGCGTGCGTTTGTGAGTGTTGTGTTGTTTGATATCATTAGAACCCACCTCCTACTTCTGCCACATCTTTACCTGCCGGCGCTTCTGTTCAACCACCACATATTGGTCACATTCTCACACCTGCAAGTCCATCCCTTTCATCCCCTTTACCATCTTCCACTTCGTTATCTATCAAACCTGCCAAGTTACAGCTTTCTTTTTTCGACGGCACAAATCCACTCAACTAATTGTTCCAAGTAGAACATTGTTTCAATTTTATCAAGTCCCTTCTGATAGACGACTAACCAGTATTGCTTTCTATATGCATGGTGATGCCTGTAGTTGGAACAAGTGGTTTCGGTGAAACCATTAATTAGCAACCTGGGAAGTTGGATAACAGTCATTAACTTTGCTCTCTTTTCTATTCTATAATTTTTTAAAGATGGAGTTGGATATCATAATATCTACACCCTATCCATATCCAAGATTTATAAACCTAAGCCCTATTCTCTTGGGCTTATTTCCATATCCACCCTGATCCAGTGGTCACTAGAATAGCGACACTCCAGCACGAGCCCGTGGATATGGAACCATAATAAGCATATTCCTTCCCCTACAAAGTTGAATACATGGCATCGTCGTTATTTTAAGGATCTATCAGGGCCTCTTTTCTATCTCCACCACAAGTTAAATAACGGGACCATAGAGCGAATCCTTGCGAAGCATAAGCAACAACAGCATCTTCTTTACTTCTCTCTCTGACTCGGAACTCTTCCCTTGAAATGCTGTCTGAATTCCAATATAGTCTTTCACTTCCATGGATTCTTTAACACTCAAGAACCCTTCTTTTAACTCTCTCACCTTCAACTCTCTGCTTCCCAGTCCCAGAACTAAACTTCTCTGCAACGCACAACTTTCATTCGTCTGTCCCTGTTATAGAAATCCCAAAACTCGAAACCCAACATGCTGTGTTTACAGATTTTCGATGAACTCGTTCTGGGGTTCGATGAAGGGATTAGTTTCATCGCAAGGCAAAAAGTGGGTATCGAGATGGCAGGCCTACAGTGACAAATCAGTTAAGGCAGTGAACCAATACGGTGGAAATCACTTGCAAAACGGGTCTTTTGGGTCGGCTTTGTTAAGCGTAACATCAAACGCTAAGCACAGGATAAGTCCGTTCGTAGCGACATTGGCCGCGAACCCAACGTTTATATCGGCTTTGTTGTCTTGGTTTATCGCGCAATCGATAAAAGTAGTTTTGAACTTCTTTATTGAGAAGAAATGGGATTTGAGAATACTTTTTGCCTCTGGAGGGATGCCATCCTCACACTCCGCTTTGTGCACAGCTTTGACAACGTCAGTTGCGCTTTGTCATGGAGTGGCAGACTCCTTATTTCCGGTTTGTTTGGGGTTTAGTCTTATAGTTATGTACGATGCAATCGGCGTCAGACGACATGCGGGTATGCAAGCTGAGGTGAGGCATTAAATTTCGTTTTCTTCGCAGGTTGTCTGTGTTTGGTTTTAATAGGCAATGTCTTATTATTATTTTGCACAAGTTATTACCTTTTTCTTAGTGTGGTTAGTATCTTAACGATTCTGTGTCTATTGGTATGCTAATTCCAGCGAGTCCTGGTTTGTTGAAATAAGAGAATTATGACTGATTGCTCAAATGGGTATTTGGTTTTCTATGGTTGATGATAGATATAATGGTGATTACATTTTTCCTTTGCCAAAGGATTTTAGATAGTCCTCATGTCTACTGAGTGTTTGGTTTTTATTCCCTGCCTAGATGACACAAGTGTAGAGATCGTTTCAGTAGTATTTATAAGCCTTTTCCATTAGAAACTTAAACCAACTTATCTTCATGTGATCACCCTGTACATAGTCTATTTGATGGATAATGTGAAAAAGGCAGTACGAGGAAGAGGAATGACTCCTAAGCTGTCTCTTCACCAGATGGTCATTAAGTAATTTAGTTTTCTTCTTCTTTGGAATTTAGATAGATTTGCAACAGGTGGGTTTAGAGTTGTTGAGAAACAGATTGTTCTACATTCTTTGTGCTATAACCAAAGCCGTCGCAGTAAAATATTCCTAATTGTGAACTTTAGAGTCCCTTTGACACATTGCAACTTTATCTGATAAATTTAGATTTGAAGTCTTAGTCATTTAGCATCTGCCAGTTGGATTGTTTGTAAGCTTTGCTTCTTTGGAGCTCTAGCAATATTCTGTCGTTTAGTGCGGATTCCAATCATTAAGCACGGAGCCTAACATTACATCTGTTTACACTTGGAAGATTCGTATCAGCAGATTGCTACCCGTTATGTATGTTGTTTCGTGCAAACATACAACGATTGGCTAGAATTGTCATTATGATTGTAACACAGTTGGAAGCCCTGTAGTTCACTAGAGGTTTAATTAATTGCAACAACTTGACTTTCAATACTTATCGACCCTGATTAAATATGATACTTAATTAGGAGGCTAAATCGCAAGCTCTCATATTTAATATGGTGAAGCAAATTCTGAGTCATGGCTCAAGTTTGTTAGTGGAAATTAGAACCATCCATGGTTGATTGCTTTTAGACATGCTGCATTTCCTATGAAATATGTCTTGTAATATATCAGTCATACCCTGTCATGCAAATACACTTGGGAGTGAGCCAAAAGCAAGCTTCTGATTGACCATTGCATCTTGTGGCTCATTGCTTCTGGCTTTCAGTCAAATACTCTGATTAGTTCTTTCGCTGTCTAAGGGTATAATACTATTTATTGTTAGACTTATTCAACAGCAGTTTCAGCTTTAACTCTTTCTATGATATCGTTCGGTTTCTTCTTCCAAATATGTGGTAGCCTGGAAATTACATTTGACATTTCCGGAAGCTGAATCCTATGTTCATGGACTATAGGTTCTTAATGTGATAATTGAAGACCTGTTTCAAGGGCATCCTATCAGTCAAAGAAAGCTCAAAGAACTTCTTGGTCATACTCCGTCCCAAGTCCTTGCTGGAGCTGTACTCGGCATTTTGGTGGCTTGTTTTTGCTGTCAAGGTTGCTTAGTTGCAACCTAATTCTGCAAATGCTGGCAATTTTGTTCACATATTGTTCTCATTCAACTGTACTGACGCACATTTGTGTCCAAATATAGAAATTTGAAGCTACATCCTTCTCTCGTTTCTTCCCTTTGCAAGCTGTATATGGCTGTTGAAAATACTAGGCAATCTTCTGCTTCTTAACCTTTCACGAACTGAAAATCACGGTGTCTCATGGTCAATGAACAATGCTTTATAATTCGTCCGAGTGTTTGATTGAATTTGGGTTTGAATCCAAATTAGATAACTTTATTTGAGGTGTCAGTTTGACCACATTTCCAGTGAGCCTAAGACGTGCCACGGCCTCATTGTCTGTTTGTTACGTCAGCACTTTTACAGATATGCAAGCCATCTTCCTCGAGCCTATCCGTATATTGCCAATTCGCATTAATTCAAACGTAAGCAAAACATCTCCACCTGTTTCTGTTTATTTTCGTTTGTAAAAGGACTGAAAGGGAAAGCAATTAGAAGACAAAAAGAAACACTTTTTATGACATAAGCAGAAACCTATTCCTGAACTTCCCAATCAGTACACGAGTTTGCCGGTCTCTCGGACTTACTCTTATCTCAAACTCATACGTCACTCTTGAAGTTGTGCTGGTAACCTAAAAGTAGGTTAAGAAACTTGATTTTCCTGGTTAGAAAGACACCAAGAAGAAAGATTGTAAAATGGGTACTTCCTGTTTTGTCAGTAAGTAAGATTGGTGATAACTGATAACAATACTGATCTCTCAATAGGTTCTATCGAACAAGTTCACCATTGTTGCATAATGTTATGCAATTTGACTCAAAAAGATGCTTTCTTCCAAACTTCTACGACCAGTACTCGATTTTGTGTTTACTCTTACTGGTTCTCTTTAACCATTTCGAATATGAATTAATTTAAATTTCTTATGTTTGATAATCTATTTTGAACATATAATTTATAAATTATTATGTTTAAATCATAATTTATTAATTTTTTCCAAAGATAACACTCTTAACTTTTACCAAAATATAAAAAAGTCTTAAATTTTTATTTCTCACAACAACATTTATAATAGGGTTAATTACAAAAAAAATTCTCAAATTTTGCTCAATTTTATAATTATAGCTCAAAATTCAAAAGGTAACAATTAAATGCTCAAATTTTTATTAATTTAAAATTTTAAAGTAATTGTCACTTTTTAAAATTCAAATTATAATTACAAGATTAAGCAAATTTATTTTATAATGGAGGTGTTTGACAAACAGCTTATTAGTTGTTTTTTAGCTTATTGACTAAAAGTTAACTTTTTGACCATCTTAAAAAGTTATTGATGTATTTGGTAATAAATTATTGGTTAGCTTATTTAACCTCAATAAACTGATTTTTAAAAGCTTTATAAGAGGAGCTTTTTGAATAATCAGACAAAAATTAATAGGTAAAAAATCAATTATACCTTCTTTTCATAATTTTTGAATTATGATATATATCGTATCTGTGTCATACTATAATTATAGATATTTTAAATTTATTAAATAATACAATTCATAAATATTATATTAAAAAATATTAACATGATGTAGATGCTGCATCATTCATATTAATAAAGAATTTAACATTGGATTATTATTATTATTATTATTATGTTTTATTATTAAAGTTATAAACTTAATTTTTGTAAAATTAAATATATAAATTCTTATAAGAATATTCAACGAAATACAATATTCATGCCTTTATAATTTTTTTAAATCATGCCCTTATAAGTCATTTTACACATCAATAGTTAATACTAAACAGTTAATTTTATCAAACATCTTTAACAAACAGCTGATATTATTCGCTGGTCAAATCAGCTGATATAATCAGCTATCAGCTAACCACTGATAGAATCAGCTAATAGCTAACCACTGATAGAATCAGCTAATAGCTAATACAATCCGCCGTTTGCCAAACATGACTTATGCATTGTTGTTTAATTTGCAGTTTAAAGAGGCAAGACCTAAGTTTGTTAGAACATTCGTTAAGAATTTTAAAAACTTAACCGAAATAAAAATTAAATTAAATTAAATTTTTTTAAATATGATTGGAAGAAATTGTCTTTATCTATAAAAAATTGAAGTTTAATTAAAAAAGATATTATTAAATAAAAATCAATTAACTTATTTTAGTTTACAAGAATTTATTAATTAATAAAAATTAATTTATTAATTAATTAACCAGTTTTTAACGACAAAAGTTACTAAAATAAATTGAATAAAAAAAGTTTAAAACAACCTAAAAAATTTAGACACTTAAATTTTTTAAATGGATTGAACATTTTAACGATTAAGTTTAACTTAGATAAGATTAAAAAAAGATATTATTTTTATAATTTAAAATATGTGTCGTAATCCATCTTAAGCGTGAGATAGCGACTACCTAGATTAGTTATTAACGTTTCAAAGAAACTAAAATTGTTCTTTCTTGCATTGAAAACGTCAACTTTCATCCCCACATATCTCGGTTTAGCCTTAGGATCTTGTCGATTTCCATTTCATGGCCTCCACTAATGCCATGGACAGAGCCAACCCTTTTTCTGTTTTCCGCAATTCACGCTTCTGTTCTGTTACCGTTCTCCAAAACAACGTCTAATCCCCATTTCACTTCCCCTTCATATACTCCTTCCTTTTCCTTGTTCCAATGAGTTTTACTTCGATCGATCAAGGCACGTTACTTGCATTTCCAAACCATCTCATCTCTGTCTTTGCTTCTCGGTATGTATTTTTGTTTCTTTTGCTTAAGTTTATGGTTCATTTGCTTGCTTCTTGTGTTGAAAGATATTGGGGGTAGATAGAGTAAAGACATGGCTCCTTCATCTACATATTAAGCCTGCCCTTCTCGCTCTTCCTACGTATATTGTATGCAACTGTGCATGTTCTTTTACTTAATTCCCTGTATATGTGCTCTTATCAGAGTCAATCGGCTACAAAATTGCATGTTACCAATACCAAATTAATGTTTTTATATTTTAGAGAGAACAAATTTTAAAATGTCCAAAAATTTTCAGATTTTTTAATTTAGCATCTAAATTTTAAATTTTTTTAATTGAGTGTTAAAATCTTGGAACGTTAGTTTCGTTATTAATTTACTGATTTGGCTTGTTGAGAATACCCACATGTGAGTGTCTCACATCAAACAAAGAGGAGAAAGAAGACTAACATATAAACCTAATGAGTTATTTCACCTATTGTCAATTAATTTTTGGATTGAACCGCACTTGATCTTGTATCTGGTCTAACTTTCCTTCTCGTGTGAACTTATAAGCTCATTGCAAATTTAACATAGCTAACATTATCTTTATTGTTGATGATATGTAAGTATCCACTTGAAATAATATTTGAATAATGGAAATTTTGCTATTCATGACATTTAGATGTTCGCTTGAAGAAATAGTAGTCATGTTTAGATTGGAATAGAGAGAATTTTTCAGGTGGACACTTACATATTATGAACAATAAAGATTTCGTTAGTCAAATTAGTAAATTACTGACTTAATATTTTGAACCGAATTATTAAAGTTTTAAAATTTTAATGACTCAATTGAAAATTTTAAAAGTTTAGATATTAAATTTCAAAAATTTTAAAAAAGTTGACTAGTTTAAAATTGCTTATCCCTATATTTCATATGTTTTTAGTGTAAAGATGAAATGCCAATGTAAATTTTTCTGGGTTATTCTAGTTGACTAGATTAATATCATTATCATTATCGTCACACCCAGTTTGAAATCCCACTTTAATTTGAAGTCCCGCAATAAAGCGAGGTCTGGAGGGGTCTGATAGTTGACTAGATTAATATGTGATCATCAATATTATAAATAATAAAAAATTAAATAATGAACTACTACAAGTCACCAAAATGTTCGTACCTTAAATGAAACATCCATGAGATATGTGGACTTGGTTCATCTAGCTGCTGCATTCTGTCCAGGTTATATTGGAGTTTAGATCCATACTATTGACGATTCATGGCAACAAAAGCTAACACCGAGAGTAGTAATTTGAAGAAGGAGAAGAAGGTGACACCCTCTTCAAATTCTCAAACTACACTCAAACAAGGAAATCCCAGACCATCCTCTTCGGGTTCTGTTGATAGAAAATCAAGCTCATCATCAGGCAGAGCAGTCCCAAACTACCTTAAACCTACAGTTAGCTCAAGATCCGAGTCCTTAAAGTATGTTAAGAAACCGGCCAATGAAGACACTCAGAAGGCTGCCCTTCTTAGAAGAAGATCTTTTGACAGGCCACCATCTGCTACTCGTGTACAAAGCTCAATCGTCTCTCCTGATCCTAAACATAGGGACAGAACATTGACAAGATCTTCAACAGTGAGCCCAAAAAACACCCCTTCACCCAAACCTGCTCTAGAGAGGAACTCCAGATCACTTAAGCTTGTAAAATCTCAGACACCACCTTCAAGGACCGTAAAGCGGAGTACCAGTCCTTCTAGGAGAGCAAGCCTTCCCACGAATCCCACCAAGAATGTGGCAAATTCTTCTGCTTCAATGAAAGAAATTGGTGATAATGACATATTCCAAACATTGGATCTTGAAATTAAGCAAGTTTACAACAATGAACTGCTTCATGAGCCTGAAAAGACGCTTAGCGTTGACAGCGAAGTTCAAGTCGATTCTGATGTATTGGAAACTGAGGATAAGGAGCCTATCAATGCGGCGGATACTCAGGTTAGCAATGAAGAAGATGAGAAGTTCAAAACTCCTGACGTTTCAACAGTTTCAGATGGTTTAAGTGTGCCCCAAGTATCAGAAAATGAAGAACTGGTAAATGAAATACTCGAGGAAGGCGCATCTAATCCACAAGAAATAAAAGAATTTAATAACAATGAAGAAAACAGAAACTATCACAATGAAGAGGTAATTACAGAGGAAGATAAAGTTGAGGCTGATCAGGAGCAACTAGAACAGAATGTCAACGAAAATGCAGAACAACAAGCCGATGAAAAGAAAGACGAAGACTCGAACCAAATTGAAGAAGAAAGTGAGGAAATCAAGTCCAAGGAAGGACAAGATCTGTCAGAAAGTGTTCTAGAAGCGAAGCCAGAGGCAACTGATAGTGTGCCGCAGAACCTGCCAGTTGGACAGGGGAAAAAGGAATCACCAGCAGCATACAATGACGTTATTGAAGAGACTAAAAACAAGCTACTTGAGAAGAGGAAGAACAAGGTGAAAGCCCTTGTTGGGGCTTTCGAGACTGTAATAGATTATGAATCAGCTGGTTCTAAATGATCCGAGTTGTTGAGAACTGTTTCTAATCATTCAGACAACATATGGAGAAGTAAGTGGTAAGTGGTAACATTTAAGGAGAGAATTTGAGATATTATTTTCGGATCAAATTGAAGCAATCAAACCATTTTCGAAAAACAGCCTACTTCGTGCATGACACCATTTGGAGGAGGAGGTGCCAGTGTGCTTGTCAGCTTTCTTTACGGTTTGTGTATATTATTGGACGAACTAAACAGCTAGTGAACCATTCGTATTATCCTTTACAAGACTGTAATTTGTTGGACAGAACATGATATACATGTACTCAAACGTGTTTCAGCTCAGATTAACTGTGCTAGAACTTACAATTAATATACAAATCAGATTTTCAAGCTCTTGCATATAAATACCAAATGTACATATGAATAACCTGTATCCTATACATAAAATGTTCAGGTAAGGGAAAACAAGAATGTACAAAAAATTACGAATTCAAACAACTTATTTCCCTCGGAAAATTCATAATCAAGTAATAGCTGATGAAAAAATTCCACTGTTTGCTGTCATCAGGAATCAGTATTTTCTTTCCCGATAAGCAGTTTCTGATAAAATTTCAGTTGCATCTCTGATCATCTTGCTTCTATCAAACATCTCCTGTTAAACTCAAATACTGAACGATGAAACTATCATCTCATCTTCTCCCAAAACTGTGTCCTCGGTGGTACCGTAGCTCTAACGAGACCTGTCTTTCATACAAAAGTTGGCGTCGAAAATTTTCTATGAACATCTCCGCTCTCCTGTCTATGTCCTCTTCGGAGACACAACTTCTGGTCCTTTGAAGCGATCGAAATGAGTTGGTTCGGTCCAACTCTTCATCTTCTAGACACCCATGTAAGCCAAACCGATCATTAAAGCTTAAACTGTGCCTCGTCGATGATTTCCTGAAAAATGAAGCTATGCGCCACCGACCTACATTGAAGTTGAGCAAAAACTTTATCCTCTTCACGGCACTCTTCAGACGGCCTAGCACGGACCGGTTCTTCGACTTTTGTTTAACCATGTTATGTTTGTTACGAGTAGAATGTCATACGCTAAGACGCGAGGGTATTTATAGGGATGGGAGGGTTTAAGGTTATGGATGATTCTCAGACAAGACATTCAGTTTAACAAGAAAGCGTGTCTGTCCCCGTTCATTGTCTTGGTAAAGTGTATGCCATAAGCGTTCAAAATCTTGACAACTACTCACTAATATGACAGCACGGTTAAATTTGATTATGTGACGATACATAACTGCCGGCCGCCAAAGAATGACACGTGGCTTTTTGTTTATGGATGGGGACTGAATTGGTTCTTTATTATTGGACTGTCATGATTCTAGAGACACAGTCCGGTAGTCGATTTCACTTTTGTTCTTTACAAAAAGTTATAATGGAGTCGGCAGCTCAAGTCTGGCGGGCCACGTCGAGGTGAAGTTAACGTGATTAATAAATAATTTATGATCAATTGTATCATAATAGATATTAAGTTGACTTAAACCGGTAATAAAAAAAATTTAATATTTAAAAGGTTTAATATATATTAAATAGTCATAAATTTAGTTAAAGATTAAATAAATTAAAAATTTTGAAATACGATTAAAAGAGAACGTATCTACGAAAGAATTTGAAATTTAATTATAAAAGAAATTATTAAATGAAATTTTATTTATAAAAAATTATTAATTTACAAAAATTAGTTTGTTAATTAATAAATTAATTAATTTTTAACAACATGAATTATTCAAGTAAATTGAATTGAAAATTTAGATAGTTCAAGATTTTTACGATTAAATTTAGATAGTTCAAATTTCATTAACTTATATCATTACGTGTCTTAGTTGATACATAAATTATGTAAATAAATGATTGGAAAAAAATATTATAAGAATCCTGAGGAATCCTGGCTTCACCTCAATCAAATGGAAAACGTAGGACTAGAATGGATAGAACTAAGCGATATTATCAAACATGAATATTCCATAGTTGTTTTATGAGAGATATTTTTCCTGGATATATTTACTATATATCAATGTTTTAAAAATTGAAAATTTAAAAAGTTCAATCAGTATTAAATTATCATAAATTAAATAAAAATTGAATAAAATTAAAGAATTTGAAATATGATTAAAAGAGATTATTCTTATCCATCGAAGAATTTGAAATTTAATTAAAAAAAAAAAATTGCTAAATGAAATTAATCGAATTATTTTAATAAGAAATTTAAGATAATTGACCAATTAATTAATAAACTGATATATTTTTAACGACAAAAATTATTAAAATAAATCTTGGTGTTTTGGTTGTTTCAAAATTTAAATACATTTTTTGTTTTTCATTTAATAACGATATCATGCAATGTCCATCATTTTTATTACACTTTATCGCCATAACATTAATAACATTCCTTACATTCATGTCTTTTATTTAGCATTGTTATTATACCCCCATCATTATTTTTACTATATATATACCCATTGTGTGTTGGTTTTTCAACACAAAGACACACAACACTACACTTTACTCTCTACCTTCGTCAACCACTTACCGCTCCGTCCTTTTATAGATATATACAGAGGTACAAAAGGAGCTTATAACATCTTAAAATATCATTCTTCTTATCTCAAGGTTAGCGTAACCCATCTTCTTCAAATCTACTCTCTTCTTGGTTCTTTTGCTTAACTTTTGGAGACAATTCCTACTCCACCCTTTGGAGCGCACCAAAGCTGATAAAGAAGACGTTAACCTTAAGGTCGGATCCCATTGTTCTGCTACATCATAGAGGGGGAATTTCCAATATAAGGTAGTGATTTTCACGACGCCTTGCAATTTTTGATAAGATGTCCCGATTTAATTATTTATTGCTATTTAGCTAACAATCTAAGTCGAAAAATAATTGTGTTGCTACTGTTATTCAAAAAAATTATTGAACCGCTACTGCTTGTTGGAAATTGTTGCATTTTTTATACTATTTATCGACAATTATTCTGGTTATGACGCTAAGTGCTTATTTCGGAATATTGTTCTGTCCTAATTGTTGCTTGAGTATTTCGTGTGAGTTATCTCTATTATCAGATTCAATATGTCATCTACGAATGAGACCAACGTAGGTTTTGCACTTACTGTTCCCTATATAGGTTCTACCCCTATCACAGTAGCCCAGAGGATTATACCTGACCTAACTAGATTAGAGTCTCTGGATGGGAGAAATTTTAAACGATGGTTTAAGAAGATTTATTTTACTTTCAACAATACGAAATCGATAATATTTACAAAAAAACATACGAAATCGATTATGTGCTGTTTCAAAACATTCCTAGTGACAATACTGACCCTAAGATGACTAAGGATAACTGTATGGTCAACCCGTTATTTGATATCTATAGCAAGTACAAAACTGCCAAGAAAATTTAGGATGCTTTAGAAGTGAAATATGGGACGGATGATGCTGGTACGAAGAAATATGTAATTGCTAAGTGGTTAAAATTTACCGTTATTGATGATAAGCCCATTATGGACCAATTACATGAATATGAAAACTTAGTTGCTGAAATCCTTGCTAAGGGTATGAACATGTATGAGCTGTTTTAAGCTAATGTCCTTATTAAGAAACTGCCTGCCTCATGAAATGAGTATAAAAACCAATTGAGGCATAAGAAGAAAGACATGAAGCTTCAGGAGTTAATAGGGCATATAAAGATTGAGGATGCCAACCATTCACAAGATAAGGCCAAATCAATCACCCTTATCCCTACTGTTGAGGTTAATGTGATAGAAGATAAAAATGCAAGTAACTTCAAGAAGAATAATGGGGTAAACAAGTCTTTCAACAACAACATACAGGATCAGTTTAAATGCAAAAGAATTGATGGTGAATGTTGGTGGTGCCATAAGCTAGGCCATCTTACTGCTCATTGACAAGCTAGAATTAACTATGAGAAGAAAGGTCAAGGATAGAAACCACTACTGTTCGGGAAAGGAAACTAGACGAGGTACTAACGGGGCAACCAAAAGAACTTTAGTAAGCCTCAAGCTAATATGGTTGAAGTTGGTGATAATGACGAGGAGATCATTACTGTTGTGATGTCCAGATTTAACCTTACTGGAAACTTGGTCGAGTGGATCGTTGACACAGGAGTCATACGCCACATCTGCACTAACAAAGATATGTTCAAGGAGTTGAATGATGATGTTGATGGTGAGTTCGTATATATGGGTAACTCCAGCAGAGTTCCTGTTCAAGGAGTTGGGAAAGTCATTCTCAAACTCACTTCTAGAAAAGTTTTAACATTAGAAAATGTTTTATTTGTTCCTGATGTTTGCAGGAACTTGATTTCTGGAGCATTCCTTAACAAAGCTGGTGTCAAACTTACTTCTGACTCTAATAAGCTAGTTCTTCCTAGGAATGAGAACTTTGTTAGTAAAGGATTTTGTAATTGAGGGTAAATGCATTTACTTCTTCTACTTATATTATTGAGTCTCTAGACCTATAGCACTCTAGACTTGCGCATGTGAATGTAAAGTCAATTAAGAGGATGCAAAGCTTAAACTTATTACGTAACCAGATCAATAATGAAATGGAAATTTTTCAAACTTGTGTTGAGGCTAAACACTCTAAGAAACGTTTTAAGTCAGTGGCTGAGAGAAAGCCAGAATTGTTGGATTTGGTTCATACAAATTTGGGTGATTTTAATAATAGTGTGAGTAAAAGAGGCATAAGATATTATATTACTTTTGTAGATGATTGTTCTCAGTTTACTAAGTTTTATTTGTTGAAAAATAAAAGCGATACAGAAGAAGTGTTTATGAAATACAAAGTTGAGGTTAAGAACCAATTGGAAAGGAAAATTAAGAGATTAAGGTTTGATCGAAGTGGTGAGTATAATACTGATTTCCTTGGCAATTTTTATGAAAAAGTTAGTATTATTCATGATTTTTCAGCCCCTTATAAAACTTAACAAAACGGACTAGTCGACAGGAAAAATTGAACACTTAAGGACATGATGAATGCAATGTTGATTTTCTCAAGATTACTTGATTTTATGTAAGGGGACGCTATTCTTTTAGCTTGTTATGTTCTAAATAGAGTCCCTCATGAGAAACTAGATCAAACCTCTCATAAAATTTTGAAAAGTTATCCACCTAACTTGCGTTTTTTGAAAGTGTGAGGGTGTCTTGCTAAGGTTGCTCTACCTGAACATAAGAGGAAAAAAAATTGGGCCTAAGACTATTTATTCAATTTTTGTGGGATATGCCTTTAATAGTGTTGTTTATAGATTTATAGTTAAGGAAGAGGAATCTAATACTTATGGACCAATTATGGAGTCAAAAGATGCAGTTTTTTTAAGGATATATTAACTATGAAGGTGAGTGTGCAAGTTCCCATAAAATTTGTCCCTAGTTCTTCTACTAATGATAACATAGAAGAAGAGGAAAATATTAAACTAAGGAGAAGCAAAAGAGCTAGAGTACCTACCAGTTTTGGTTCTGGTACCAGTTTTGGTTATGACTTTATTACTTCCTTTATGTTGAAAAAACCTGAAGAGTTAGATGATGGTTTTGTGGTGACTTATATTATTGAGGACGATCTCAAAACTTATGAGAAAACGATGAGATCTGTGGATGCTACCTTTTGGAAAGAAGCCATAGATAGTGAGTTAGAGTCAATCATGAAACTTGAGTTTTAGTTGATCTACCTCGAGGGTGTAAATCTTTGGAGTGTAAGTGGAATTTCAAAAAGAAATTGAGACCTGAAGGAACCATTGAGAGGTCTAAGGCAAGACTTGTTATTAAAGACTTTAAACAAAAGGGATTCTCTAATTTAGAAGATATCTATTTCGGCTGAGTTGAACATTTTTTATACTTACTCTCCTGTTGCTAAAATTGCATCTATAAGGATGTTGTATGTTATTGCCTCAATATTTAAGCTTCACATGCACCCAATGGATGTTAAGACAACTTTCTTTAATGGTGATCTAGATCAGAAAATTTATATGGCCCAGTCCGAGGGGTTTTGCGTGCCTGGTCAAGAACAAAAGGTGTGTAAGTTGATTAAGTCTTTATATGGACTTAAACAATCCCAAACAGTGGCATGAGAAATTTGAAAGTGAGATTTTCAAACATGGTTTCACCTCTTGTGATGCTAATTCTTGCATTTACATGAAATATGACATCAATAGTTGTGTGATCATAACTCTTTTTATGGATGATATGCTTATTTTTTATACTAGTTTATCTGTCATTGATACTACCAAGAGTTTGCTAGTCTTTCTTTGACATGAAAAATCTTGGGCCTGTGGACTTTATTTTGGGAGTTAAAGTTGGTAAGATTGACTCTGGGTTTAGGTTAAATCAAACTCATTATGTTGAGAAAATTTTGAAAAGTTTGGTTAATGTGATGTTGATCCAGTTAAGACTCCCTTAACTGAAGTACCCGAGGAAGGCGCATCTAATCCGCAAGAAATAAAAGAATTTAATAACAAAGAAGAAAACAGAAACTATCACAATGAAGAGGTCATTGCAGAGGAAGATAAAGTTGAGGCTGATCAGGAGCAACATGAACAGAATGTGAACGAAAATGCAGAACAACAAGCAGATGATGAAAAGAAAGACGAAGACTCGAACCAAGTTGAAGAAGAAAGTGAGGAAATCAAGTCCAAGGAAGGACAAGATCTGTCAGAAAGCGTTGTAGAAGCGAAGCCAGAGGCAACTGATAGTGCGCCGCAGAACCTGCCAGTTGGACAGGGGAAGAAGGAATCACCAGCAGCATACAATGACGTTATTGAAGAGACTAAAAACAAGCTACTTGAGAAGAGGAAGAACAAGGTGAAAGCCCTTGTTGGGGCTTTCGAGACTGTAATAGATTATGAATCAGCTGGTTCTAAATGATCCGAGTTGTTGAGAACTGTTTCTAATCATTCAGACAACATATGGAGAAGTAAGTGGTAAGTGGTAACATTTAAGGAGAGAATTTGAGATATTATTTTCGGATCAAATTGAAGCAATCAAACCATTTTCGAAAAACAGCCTACTTCGTGCATGACACCATTTGGAGGAGGAGGTGCCAGTGTGCTTGTCAGCTTTCTTTACGGTTTGTGTATATTATTGGACGAACTAAACAGCTAGTGAACCATTCGTATTATCCTTTACAAGACTGTAATTTGTTGGACAGAACATGATATACATGTACTCAAACGTGTTTCAGCTCAGATTAACTGTGCTAGAACTTACAATTAATATACAAATCAGATTTTCAAGCTCTTGCATATAAATACCAAATGTACATATGAATAACCTGTATCCTATACATAAAATGTTCAGGTAAGGGAAAACAAGAATGTACAAAAAATTACGAATTCAAACAACTTATTTCCCTCGGAAAATTCATAATCAAGTAATAGCTGATGAAAAAATTCCACTGTTTGCTGTCATCAGGAATCAGTATTTTCTTTCCCGATAAGCAGTTTCTGATAAAATTTCAGTTGCATCTCTGATCATCTTGCTTCTATCAAACATCTCCTGTTAAACTCAAATACTGAACGATGAAACTATCATCTCATCTTCTCCCAAAACTGTGTCCTCGGTGGTACCGTAGCTCTAACGAGACCTGTCTTTCATACAAAAGTTGGCGTCGAAAATTTTCTATGAACATCTCCGCTCTCCTGTCTATGTCCTCTTCGGAGACACAACTTCTGGTCCTTTGAAGCGATCGAAATGAGTTGGTTCGGTCCAACTCTTCATCTTCTAGACACCCATGTAAGCCAAACCGATCATTAAAGCTTAAACTGTGCCTCGTCGATGATTTCCTGAAAAATGAAGCTATGCGCCACCGACCTACATTGAAGTTGAGCAAAAACTTTATCCTCTTCACGGCACTCTTCAGACGGCCTAGCACGGACCGGTTCTTCGACTTTTGTTTAACCATGTTATGTTTGTTACGAGTAGAATGTCATACGCTAAGACGCGAGGGTATTTATAGGGATGGGAGGGTTTAAGGTTATGGATGATTCTCAGACAAGACATTCAGTTTAACAAGAAAGCGTGTCTGTCCCCGTTCATTGTCTTGGTAAAGTGTATGCCATAAGCGTTCAAAATCTTGACAACTACTCACTAATATGACAGCACGGTTAGATTTGATTATGTGACGATACATAACTGGCGGCCGCCAAAGAATGACACGTGGCTTTTTGTTATGGATGGGGACTGAATTGGTTCTTTATTATTGGACTGTCATGATTCTAGAGACACAGTCCGGTAGTCGATTTCGATTTTGTTCTTTACAAAAAGTTGTAATGGAGTCGGTAGCTCAAGTCTTTCCACCCCAGATCCTCTGTCCAGTTTTACTCTGTCTTATTCTGTCTCATGAAATCTCAGCCATTTATTTTGCGGGACTCACGCGGGCTCCATGCTGGTCCCACATAATAAATGGCTGAGATTTATTGGACACAATAAGACACCATAATATTGGACAGGGGATCTGGACTCAAGTCTTGCGGGCCACGTCGTGGTGAAGTTAGCGTGATTAATAAATAATTTATGATCTATTAGGTCATAATAGACTCCGTAAATATTCATGCATATTAAGTTGACTTAAATTAATAATAAAAGAGGTCTAAGGTTTAAAAGATTTAACATATATTAAATAGTTATAAATTTAGTTAAAGATTAAATAAAATTAAAAATTTTGAAATACGATTAAAAGAGATTATATTTATCAAAGAATTTAAAGTTTAATTAAAAAAATTGTTAAAAGAAATTTTATTTATTTATTTTTAGTTATAAGAATTTATTAATTTACAAAAATTGGTTCGTTAATTAATAAATTAATTGATTTTTAACAACATGAGTTATTAAAGTAAATTTAACCGAAAATTTAGATAGTTCAAAGGTTTTATGATTAAATTTAGACACTTCAAATTTCATTAACTTCTATCATTATATGTCTTAGTTGATGCATAAATTATGTAAATAAAGATGATTGGGAAAAAAATATTATAAGAATCTTGAGGAATCCTGGTTTCAGCTCAGTCAAATGAAAAACATAGGACTGGAATGGATATAACTAAGCGATATTATCAAATATGAATATTGCATAGTTGTTTTATGAGAGATTTTTCCTTGATATATTTACTATATATCAATGTTTTGAAAATTGAAAATTTAAAAAGTTCAATCAGTATTAAATCATCATAAATTAAATAAAAATTGAATAAAATTAAAGAATTTGAAATATGATTAAAAAAGATTATTCTTATCCATCGAAGAATTTGAAATTTAATTAAAAAAAAAGATTGCTAAATGAAATTAATTGAATTATTTTAATAAGAAATTTAAGATAATTGATCAATTAATTAATAAACTGATAGATTTTTAACGACAAAAATTATTAAAATAAATCTTGGTTTTTAGTTATTTCAAAATTTAAATACGTTTTTTGTTTTTCATTTAATAATGTTATCATGCAACGTCCATCATTTTTATTACACTTTATTACCATAATATTAATAACGTTCCTTACATTCTTGTCTTTTATTTGCCATTGTTATTATACCCCCATCGTTATGTTTAGTATATATACCCACTATATGTTGGTATTTCAACACACAGACACATAACACTACACTTTACTCTCTACCTTCGTCAACCACTCTCCACTCCCTCCTTTTATATATATATACAGAGGTACAAAAGAAGCTTATAGCATCTTAAAATATCATTCTTCTTATAACCCATCTTCTTCAAATCTGCTATGTTCTTAGTTCTTATGCTTAACTCTTGGAGACAATTCTTACTTCACCCTTTAGTGTGCACCAAAGCTAGTAGAGAAGGCGTTAACCCTAAGGTCGGATCCCATTATCCTGCTACACTGTAGAGGGGGAATTTTCAACATAGGGTAGTGATTTTCAAGACGCCTTGCAATTTCAGGTAGGATGTCCCGATTTAATTATTTATTGCTATTTACCTAACAATCTAAGTTGAAAAATAATTGCGTTGCTACCGTTATTCAGAAAAATTATTGAACTGCTACTGTTTGTTAGAAATTGTTGCATTTTTTTTTACTGTTTGTCGGCAATTATTCTGGTTGTGCTGCTGCGTGTTTATTTCAGAATATTGTTCTGTTCTAGTTGTTGTTTGAGTATTTCGTGTGAGTCATCTCTATTACCGGATTCAATAAATCATCTACGAATGATATCAACGTAAGTTCTGTACTTACTGTTCCCTATATAGGTTCTACCCCTATCACAGTAGCCCAGAGGATTATACCTAACCTAACTTTATTAGAGCCTCTGGATAGGAGAAATTTTTAACAATGATTTGAGAAGATCTATTTTACTTTCAACAATACGAAATCGATTATGTACTATTTCAAAACATTCCTAGTGACAATACTGACCCTAAGATGACTAAGGATAATCGTATAATTAACCCATTATTTGATATCCATTGTAAGTACAAAACTGTCAAGAAAATTTGGGATGCTTTAGAAGTGAAATATGGGACGGATGATGCTGGTATGGAAAAAATGTAGTTACTAGGTGGTTAAAATTTACCGTTATTGATGATAAGCCCATTATGGACCAATTATATGAGTATGAAAACCTAGTTGTTGAAATCTTTGCTAAGGGTATGAACATGTAGGAGCTATTTCAAGCTAATGTCGTTATTGAGAAACTGCATGCCTTATGGAATGAGTATAAAAATCAGTTGAGGCATAAGAAGAAAGACATGAAGCTTCATGAGTTAATAGGGCATATAAAGATTGAGGATGCTAACTGCATACAAGATAAGGTCAAATCACTCACCCTTGTCCCTACTGTTAAGGCTAATGTGATAGAAGATAAAAATGCAAGTAACTTCAAGAAGAATAATGGACAAAGCAAGTCTTTCAACAACAACAAGCAGGGTCAATTTAAATGCAAAAGGATTGATGGTGACTATTGGTGGTGCCACAAGCCAGGCCATCCTGCTGCTCATTGGCAAGCTAAAATTAACTATGAGAAGAAAGGCCAAGGATAGAAACCGCTATATTTCGGGAAAGGAAACCAGACGAGGTACCAACGTGGCAACTAGAAGAGCTTTAGTAAGCCTTAAGCTAATATGGCTGAAGCTGGTGATGATGACGAGGAGATCATTACTGTTGTGGTGTCCGGATTCAACCTTACTGAAAACTTGGTCGAGTGGATCGTTGACACAGGAGTCGTACGCTACATCTGCACTAACAAAGATATGTTCAAGGAAGTGAATGATGATGCTGACGATGAGTTCTTATATATGGGTAACTCCAGCAGAGTTCCTATCCAAGGAGTTAGGAATGTCATTCTCAAATTCACTTCTAGAAAAGTTTTAGCATTAGAAAATGTTTTATGTGTTCTTAATGTTCATAGGAACTTGATTTCTGGAGTATTACTTAACAAAGCTAATGTCAAACCTCCTTTTGACTCTAATAAACTAGTTCTTACTAATAATGGGAACTTTGTTGATAAAGGATTTTGTAATGGAGATTTATTTGTACTTAACGTTGAAATAAATGCATTTACTTCGTCTGCTTATATTATTGAGTCTCTAGACCTATAGCACTCTAGACTTGCGCATGTGAATGTAAGGTCAATTAAGAGGAAGTAAAGCTTAAACTTATTGCCTAACCAGATCAATAATGAAATGGAAATTTTTTAAACTTGTGTTGAGACTAAACACTCTAAGAAACCTTTTAAGTCAGTGACCGAGAGAAAGTCAGAATTGTTAGATTTGGTTCATACAAATTTGGGTGATTTTAATAATAGTGTGAGTAAAGGAGGCATAAGATATTATATTACTTTTGTGGATGATTGTTCTCAATTTACTAAGGTTTATTTATTGAAAAATAAAAGTGATATAGGGAGTGTTTATGAAATACAAAGTTGAGGTTGAGAACCAATTAGAAAGGAAAATTAAGAGATTAAGGTTTGATCGAGGTGGTAAGTATAATACTGATTTTCTTGTCGGTTTTTGTGAAAAAGTTGGTATTATTCATGATCTTTCAACCCCTTATAAACCTGAACAAAACGAACTAGTCGAGAGGAAAAATGATGAATGCAATGTTGATTTCCTCAGGATTACTTGATTTTATATGAGAGGAAGCTATTCTTTCAACTTGTTATGTTCTAAATAGAGTCCCTCACGAGGAACAAGATCAAACCCCTAATGAAATTTCGAAAGGTTATCCACCTAACTTGCGTTTTTTAAAAGTGTGGAGATGTCTTACTAAGGTTGCTCTATCTGAACATAAGAGGAAGAAAATTGGGCCTACGACCATTGATCCAATTTTTGTAGGATATGCCTTTAATAGTATTGTCTATAGATTTATAGTTAAAGAAGAGGGATCTAATACTTATGGACCAATTATAGAGTCAAAAGATACAGTGTTCTTTGAGAATATATTTACCATGAAGGTGAGTATGTAAGTTCCTAGAAAATATGTCCCTAGTTCTTCTACTAATGATAACATAGAGGAAGAGGAAAATATTGAACTAAGGAGAAACAAAAGAGCTAGAGTACCCATCAGTTTTGGTTCTGACTTTATTATTGGTATAATGGCAAAAGTAGACATATCAGATTGAGACATAAAATTGTCTGTACTTTAATTAGACATGGTGTAATTTCTCTTGACTATGTCAAGTCATAGAGAAACTTAATGGATCCGTTTATAAAAACTTTGAGTAGGAAGCTAGTTTCAGAGCATGCTAAAAGAATGAGGTTAAGCCCAATTATGTAGTAACCTCATAATGGATACCCGTCTTGAGAAACCAAGTTCAATGGGTCAAACGAAGTTATGTGAAGACTACTTACTTGTATATTGTTTGTGGAATAATACTGATATACGTTCACTTGTTTGTGTCCCTTAGCACGAATTTACTGCGTTTGATGAGGTTGGATGGTTTAATCCTTAATGAGTTCCATAGCCCAAGTTTGGGTGGTGTGGGCAATACACACTTGATGGACTTACCTACGTGATTGTAGGGGGCTAGCCACCCCTAAGAGAGCTTTTGGGCTATCTCTCTAGAGTGATCATGAGACTAGGGCATTTTGAGGTTGTTTATTTCTCTAGCAAGTTCTGTCTCCAAAATTTCTTGAACACCGGGTTCAAGACTTAGTTCACCTGGTTGTTCGCCTATTTTTCTCCTAAACTATTAAACTAAGTCTTGAAAAACTGTTATATTTTATTTTTTAAGTTTTGGATCAAGTGGGAGATTGTTGGTGTTTTGGTTGTTCCAAAACTTGAATACATTTTTTGTTTTTTAGTTAATAACATTATCATGCAACGTCCATCGTTTTTATATACTTTATTACCATAACGTTAATAATGTTCCTTACATTCATGTCTTCTAATTGCCATTGTTATTATACTCCCAACATTCTTATTTTTCAGTATATATATACCCATTGTGTGTTGGTTTTTCAACACACAGACACACAACACTACACTTTACTCTCTACCTTCGTCAACTGTACACCCCTCCTTCCTTCTATAGACATATACGAAGGTATAAAAGAAGCTTATAACATCTTAAAATATCATTCTTCTTGTCTCAAGGCTAGCTTAACCCATCTTCCTCAAATCTATTCTCTTCTTGGTTCTTCTGCTTAACTCTTGGAGACAGTTCTTACTTTACCCTTTGGAGTGCACCGAAGCTGGTGGAGAAGGCGTTAACCTCATTATCCTGCTGCATTATAAAGGGGAGCTAACAATCCTATAGCTCATGTGAAGTCATTTGAGTCACTTTGACCTAAATCCATGAATCTCTATTCATAAGACTTCGCCAACATGGCTTTGATGTTATTAAAGGGTTTTTGAGGGAGCCTGAGGAAAATTGGATCAGATCTAAGTGAGCCTATATGCAACCAAAACATTATATTTCAACCCAAAACCTTAAGGCATTAAGTTATAAGTCTTATCTTTGTATATAATTTACTTTATTCATATGTCTCTTTTCGATGTGGGATGACTCTCAGCTGTGAATTTCCAACAAAAGGCTACGTCAAGTTTGATCCTTTAGAAAAAATCACCAAGCATAGTTTGTCCTTTTAAATCAAATTCTGGGCACATCACCCCCAAGCATAGTTTATCGTATATTTGATCAAAACCGTATCATCGTTATCTTAATGCTTCCCAAAGTTTTCATGATTGTGTTTAGTGTGATGTCCAGAGTTCAGAGTACGTATTCTAAGTTGAGAGAAATACAATGAAGCAAATACAAATTTGAGAGAGACAAGTTCAATTATGGCAGGCAATAGTTTAGTAACAACTTTTCAACCACAAATTCTAATTTTCAAAGGTAGAAGTAAAAAATCATCGTTAGAACTTCAAAATGAAGGCTATGCTCAAATCTCAAGAGTTATAGGACTTAAAGAGAAAGGGTTTGATGACCTAAATCCATTCAAGTCTAACCAACAGTTGTGAGAACTTTGTAAAAAGGATACAATGGCCCTGTTTCTCATATAATTGACACTAGACGGTTGCATCTTTTCTTGAATTTCATCGGTTAACACCTCCACTCAAGTATGAGAAATTTTAGAGTAAGAGTGTTTAGGTGATAAGAAGGTAATTACTGTCAAATTACAAACTGTTCGTCATAATTTAAAAACATTAATTACGAAAGAGAAAGAATTTATACAAGAATATTTGTCTAGGGTATCTAGAATTATGAATCACATGAGATCTTATTGTGAAACTATTATTGATTGAACGACTGTCATTAAGGTTTTAAGAAGTTCAACAATTTTTGCAATTGAAGAATCTCAAGACTTGTCACACTTTTGATGAATTAATGATTGTTAGCTTATGAATAGTAATGGGTTAGACTAGGCTCCAACCCTATAACCTAAGCCTAGCCCAAAAATATTTTTTAAAACTTGAGTTCGATTCAAAACTCGAACTTGATTTAAAAACTTGACTTGAGCCTAAGCTCGATTAACCTTAATGGAACTCAAATAATTTCAACTAATTTTAAGCTCAATTAGGCTTTAATTAGAATAAAATTGGATTAGATTAGGCCTAACTATGTCACCCTTTAAGAAAAATATTAAATGTTCTAAAATCTATTTAGGCTAAGTTAGGCTCAAAAACTCAACTCCTTTAAAAATATTAAATATTTTAAAGTCCAATTAGGACAAGTCAAGCCCAAAAACCTCTTTGAACATTTGGATGAGGCAAAAACCATACTGAACCCATTGATTACGCATCAAGCTACATCCAGTATATTTTTCCATCCTTAGCTAGGGCCAGTAGGTCGTATGAAAAGGTCGAGGAAGAGATTTTTTAGGTAAAAGGTAATCTTCATATAAAGGGAAATAAGAAAATTTTAGAGGTGTGATAAGGCAGAGGTGGCTCCTGAGGTCATATTGTCGTAGAGGTAAAGGGAATCCAGTGAATAGAGATAGTGCAAAAGTTTAATACAATCCCACTATTGCAAAAACTTCGATCACAAAGAGGCTGATTGTTGGGTTAAACAGATAGATGAGCAAAAGTAAGGAAATTCTAAAGAGAGAGTTTGAGAGGAGAGTAATATATTTATGACTCATCCTCCCATTGTTGATGCTTTTAGTAGAGTATGGTTTATAGACAGTGGATGCTGCAATCATATATTTAGGAAAATTCGTTCTTTAAAGAAATTGAAGAGTCATAAAAAATTTAAGTACATCTTGAAGATAACAAGCTGATGCAATTGGAAAGAAAAGGTACAATTGTTATCAAAACCTCTCAGGAAAATTTAAAACTCCACTATGATGTGCAATGTGTTACTAATTTAACTCATAATATGTTTTAAGTGTTAGGCAGGATGGATGGTAGTTGCTCTATTACGTTTAATGATGATTTCCTAGAGATCGGGTTTGAAAGGAACAAAGATGACTCGTCCCTTTATGTGAAGAAGTACGGCAAAATTGTTAGAATTTACAATAAGTATACGGGCTTACACGAGAAGGAAAACTAGACTACATATAAGTCCAAATGAGGTTCCATCCTAAAACCAATTGGTGATAGGTGGAGTAGCCCACTAGACTTATATGTTGGTCTTCT